>QEPC01008677.1:2995737-3031059 GCA_003113815.1 Sphenodon punctatus | reverse complement strand
CCCCCCCCCCCCGGCCGCCCCAGGCTGACAGTGGCGGTGGCGGCTCCCGCGCCCCCTCCTTCCCCATGGTGCTGAGCCCGGCGGCAGCGTTGGCGGCGACGGCAGCAGTGTTGTCTTTGCCATGAACAGCGCCGGCCTCCCCTGCTCGTCCCCGGTGGCAGCGGCGGTGGGGGCCCCGGTCGGGGTGGGGGTGGCGAGCGCGGCGCCCCCCGGGAGCGGCGGGGTGAAGCTGAAGTTCTGCCGCTACTACGCCAAGGACAAGACCTGCTTCTACGGGGAAGAGTGCCAGTTCCTGCATGAGGAGCCCGGCGGCGGCGGCGCCGCCCCCGCCTGCGCCGGCCCCCCGCCGCCCTCCCTCGGGGGGCTTCCGCTCGGGCTCTCCCCCGGCCCAGGCGCCGCGGCCGGGCCCAGCGGTTACCCGCACGGGACAGCTCCAGGAGTGGTGGCGGCGGCGGGGGGGCCTAAGAAGGTCCCTGAGCTGGGGGGCAGCCACGGAGGCGGCGGGGGGCTAGATGGACCGCGACTGGCGAGTGAGTGCGACTCGGGCGGCTGGGGTGTGTGTGGTTCAGACAGGGCCTAGCCCCGGCGGAGGAGAGGGCGAGAGACCTGCACTGACAGGGTCGGACAGCGCGCCTTGTCCCTGGGGCGCTGGGGATGGGCAGGGTGCGGAGCGTTGGGGGAAGGGACTAATGGAGATGCTGGGGGCAGAGGGAGGCGACTAGAGCGATCTCCCCAATGAGCCAGGCTTGGAAATGCTGGGGAGTAAAGGGGTTGGTCCTCGTGGATTTGGGGGGAGTGAGCAGGAGGGGAGGGGTTGCTGATGCTGTGGGAGTGAAGAGGAATTAAAGCTGTCTCCTAGGCGGGGTGTGTTGGGGCCTGGCAGCTAAAAATGGAATGGGGCTGTTCGGGAGTGACGAATGGGTGCTCCCCTAAGGAGGTTGGGCGAGGGGACTGATTAGGATTTTTTGTGACGGGGAGGCTGGTGAGGATGTTTCCTCTGGATGGTGGAGGAGGGTTTGGGGCTGAGACTACAGGGGGGAGGAGGAAGATGGGCTGGGCATGCTGGTGGAAATGCCGCCGAGCAACTAGTATGATGTGTATTCCTGCTTCTCCTTCCAGTGGATGTTGGCCAGAAAAGATGGGGCTTGGTGGAGTCCTAGTAGAGCGCATAAGATCTTTAGGTTAATGGTTCACCGTCTTTTTTAGGTCAGGAAAGCACCTAGCATGTTGTGAGTGCTACCGGAAGCATATAAACAATAAAAATGGTAGCTGAAGCTGTCGGTTGGAGAGACAGTTAATCAGCCAGCGCTTTGTAAAAAGAAACTTGTTCCTTGTTCAGAGGTGCTTTGAAGTGATCTGTCACTTTCCATTTCTGCTGTTCTTAACAGCAAACTTGTAAGTTCTGTATCTCCTTGGTGCCTCAGTTTTCAATTTCAGTCTCTGATCTGGAATGTGTACACGTTTTATTGATTAAACAGAGACTGCAACCTGATATACTTTTTCTGCCTAACACCTGAGCGTGGCTAGGTAAAACAGAGGTAAAGCTGCTGTTTGGAGCAATTATATAATAGCAAGTGGAGATCTTTAGAATCTGACTCAAAATACACTATGCAAAATTTCTCAGAGGGTTTGTACTACGGATACTAGTAGTGCAAACCCAGTTACTTCATTGGTAGCTCTTTCTGGTCTGTTGCATTGGGACAATTTGAATGATATTTCTGTCAAGGGATATTCTGTGTCTAACTGATAATGTGCCCATAGCACAATCTTGTATCCTAACAGGAGATTGTCACAGGGAGGAAGTTTTTACTTAACCCTTCTGCATTTTCAAGTGTTGCTGTGACTCAGTTTCCCCACCTGTAATTTTAACAGGCTCACTCTGCTTGGCCAGGAGCCCTCCAGCTTTGGAGAAAGGACTATACATGCTTACAAAGGTGCATGTATAGACAGGTTTACATTTGGTAAATATTCCCTTGTCACAGACTGTTAGCTTTGCTTCTGTAGTGACATAGAAGTCTGCTCTAGTGTTCTAGCAGGAGTTTTGGCAAAAGAAGCACTTGCAGGCTTTCAAGTAAGAGAGACTTATACAAAAGTAAGGTAAAGTTACCTGTTTAAAATTAGTACATATAGGTATGTTGCCACAGAAAAGAAATGTAAAACATGCAATCTAATGATGGTTGCTCTTGGAAGATTTTCTAATATGAATTGCACACCTGCAAACAGGCCATCAGCAATCTTTTTCTTTAAATTTCAGTTCTTGGAGCTGGGCCTTTCCAGTTGTAAGTGAGATGCATGACATTTTTCTTTCAACTTATATAGCTTTTGGATTTTTTTGTAATTTTTTTTTAGCCCAACTGTTAGTTTGGGCAAGACAGTTTACATAAAACTATCTTCCACATGAAGATGTCATGCCCCTTGCTTTCTCAGGTGTCTTGTTTCTATACCCCCTTATTAATGGGGCATCATTCTCTCATTAAACCAATATGACAGCTCTCTCAGCATGACTTCTTACAAACATTTTAGTGAAATATGCATAGATACTGATTTTCTTTGTCTTGCATCTTCAGTTTAACCCCCAAATATTTAATATTTTAACAACTTTGCACTCCTAGACAGGTAGACATTTATTTAATACCAAGTGTGGTTTTAAGACTGTGCATTGTATTATAATTTCACATATTTTACTTTGGAATTTACAGAAATGGCCATTTATAAAATACATGGATATTAGCAGAAACTTCTGCTAAGCAAATCCATTCATACAAAGTAGAGCCCTATTTGGGCCTGAGTGTGGCTGCAATGTGGCCAGGCTTTTTTGAGCCTGGGCCCAGTCTCTCTGGGTGTCTCTCTCTGTACCCTCCATGGAGATCTTGACATTATGACCCTTTGGGGTGTATGTGGATGCATTGGGAAGGGTCAAGAGAAACACCTTAACCCCACATCTTTTGGGATGTAGATCTGCCTTCTACAAAATGCCACAGTAACACAGCATTCTGCAAGGGGTGGTGCTACAGTGTTCGCTCATTACTTTCCAGTATGGCCATGACACTCTATGGAGGTGGGGGTCTCCTGCAGTTGCAGCATCCAACTTTGGAACCTGAGGGGCTTTGGCTGGGAGTGCGGTAAACCAAACTTGAGTCTGATGGTACTAGTTAGGTCCTGTTGGGTTCAGTTCAGGTTGTAGGTCTTAAGGTTATGTCCTGTCACAGAGATTTTAACAGTTTTTCAAAATAAAGAAATAGTCCCATCTCCCTCTCCGACTCCTTTACTTTCCCCTACCCCTTCAGAAGAAAAGTAAAATTGGAAGTATCCAGGCTGAGCAGAGTGATCTCCTTTGTCAGTGATGAAGCTGGCAGTTGAGACTTGTGTGAACTATTACAGGTAGAAAGGTAGCACGGGAAAACTTGATCTGTAGTTTGTAGCAGCACTTTGTATGCTGAAATCTTAGCTGTAGAACCCCCTTTTTTTTTTTAAAAAAAAAAAGAGAAAGTAAACTCTTGTTCTTGTTAAATTAGTAAACCACACTTGAGTTGCATTATGAGGCTTCTGTTAAACTTATTTAGTTGACATGGAATAACTTGTAATTATTACTTTCCTGAATCAAAGATGCAACTGAGGTGGCTATACTACTCTATAGCTGACATAGCAAGTTGGTTCACAGAAATTTGTCTCTAATGAACTATCTTAACTTCTGCATGTTTTTCAATAATATGTTACAGACACTTGCCAGGTTTTCAGGTTGCCGTGCCAGTCTGTGCTTGGGAAGTTTAATGTACCTCTTTAGTAAACAGGAGTTTGACACAATAGGAATGTGACTCTGGATGAAAGCAGATATACACCTTAATTCTGCTTTAACATTTGTTATGCATGTTGCAGGGCTGCATAGGGCACCAATACAACCATGCAACATGCATAAGAAATGTTAGTGGAGTTACGTGCATGTCTGTTTTCACCCACTGTTGTGTGTGCACATTTCTAAATATTAAAAAAATTGTAATGGAAGAATTCTTAACACTGTTACATACTACATGGGAAAAAGTAGTTCAAATACCATCTTCTGTTAGTAAGCATATGCAAGATTTCAGGCCACACAGGGCCCTTTCTCAGGCATGCAGACTGAGCAAATGCAGGGCAGGTATACTAAGCATGCTTTTTTACTAAAGTGTAAGTAGTATACTTCTGATCAATAAGTGTATCTGTTTTTCTTATCCAATCACAAGGTGATGCGCATCACTGAAATAAAACCTAGGCAGTTTCTGCATGCACAGGCAAGGAGCTGGCCATGATAACAGGGGTGCTGGCATGATGAGGCTGCCCAGATGTGCTCCCAGCCCTTTTGTTTCCAGGACTAGCTTTCACTTTCAACAGTGTGAAGATTTCTTCCCTGCAGTACAAGTTTCCCTCTCCCGCCCACCCCCCAACAACCCCAAAACCATACTTTTGTTGCTTCTTATTTAGGTTGCTGCCTGTTTAAAAAAAACAAAAGCCCCATCATAACATCAAGCAAAAATTATTCACCTAACTTGTGGCAGATTTACTGTTCCTATAATCCTAGAATGTCCGAGTTGGAAGACCGCTCAAGGGTCATCTAGTCCAACTCCCTGCTTGGATGCAGGATTACTACAACCACAACGTTCCTGAAAGATGGCTGTCCAGTCTTTTTTTTAAAAAAAAAATCAGAGGTGGACCTCCCTAGGCAACCTACTCCATTGCTGAACGGCTCTTACTGTTGGGGATTTTTTTCCTGATATATAACAGATATTTACTTTCCTGTAACTTGAACCCATTATTTCTAGTCCTGCCCCTCTGTAGCAAAGAACAGTTCCTTGCCATCATCTTTGTGACAGCCCTTTAGGCATATGAAGACTGCTATCATGTCTGCCCTTAATGTTTGCTAGAATAAAATCTCTGCTCTTTGCTAGACTAAACATACCTAGTTCCTTTAACCTTTCTCATAAGAGTTGTTTTCCAGACCCTTTATCATCTTTATTGCCCTCTTCTGAACCAGTTTGACAGTGTCCTCAATAAGTGGAGCCCCAGACTGAGCACAGTACTTCATGTGAGGTCTGACCAGTGCTGCAGAGAGTGGAATTATTACCTCCGCTGACTTGGAGACGATGATTCTGTTAATGCAGTCTAAAACTGCATTAGGCTTTTTTGCAGCTGCATCCTGCTGCTGACTCGTGTTTGGTTTGTAATCCACCACAATCCCTCTGTTCTTCTTGCATGTGCTGCTGCCAAGTCGAGTATNCCCCCCCCCCCCCCCCGTTTATACCTGTACATTTGATTTTTCTTCTCTAAATACAGGACTATACATTTATCTTGTTTTAATTTCATTTTAATTTCAACCCAGATTTCCAAGATGTTAGCTACTCCTCCCAATTTTGCATCATCTCTAAAGTTGCTAAGTATTCCCTCCACTCTTTATCCAAATAATTAATAAAAATGCTAAATAACACTGAACTCGGAACAGAGCCCTGCAGAACCCTATTTGATACCTTCCTCCAGTTTGATGATAAACCATTGAAGATCACTCCTTGAATATAGTTTTTCAACCAGCTGTGAGTCCACCTTGTTGTGTCTCCCCTGCAGCACCAGTTCGCAGTTCTGTCTTTGCATGGACTTCTGTCTAGATGAGTAAAAAGGAGCATTGAGGCTAGGATTGCATTGCATTGCCCTAATAGCAACAATATTGATGCTTTCACAGCCAGCAAGATGTACATTTGCAGACCTATATTGAAAGTAGCAGTGAGCAGCTGCTGCCATGGCAGACGTAACAAGTGCAGTTACTTTCAACAAATTGTGACAGCTAAAGTAATACTCGCATATTAGTGGAGGTCTACAGTTTAGGTTTTTGAAACCTGTGTAATAAAAATTTGTCCATAGGTGTTTTTTTTTAGTGTTAAAGATCTTAATTGTTCCTCATTATTTTGAAACTAAACACTAATTGGTGCTCAGGAACTGGAGATGTACTAGTAAGCAAACGAGGTTTTAAATCTATAGGACCTTAAATTCATCAGTATCATAAGTATTGTAATCGGGGACCTGTGTTTACTTTGTTTTCCCCACAATGGGGAAGACACAGTGGATACAGGTCCCTGATTATAAGGATCCGTGTTCACTGCGTTTTCTCCATTGGCAGCATTGGGGAAAACACAGTGAACACGGGTTCTTGAAATGTCATTTCATCTTTGACATTGTCTTAACTATATTGTAATTTGGTTGTATTAAGGTTTAGATGCCACCTAGCCCAACCAAATCTATGTATTGTGTTTTATCGAGTCTAGTCTGGAGAAAATGCTGCTTTTAGAAAGCCTTTGCAACTGCAATCTTTCACCCATTTAAGTCAATAGCAAAAGTCCTATTGACTTCAGTGGTGGAGGATTGTACCCTACATTTAACCCAGGGTTCAAATCCTGCCCTAGCCATAAACTCACTGGGTGGCCTTGGGCAAGACACAACTTCTCAGCCTCAGAGTGTGTGTGTGTGTGTGTGTGTGTGTGTGTGTGTGTGTGTGTGTGTGTGTGTGTGTGTGTGTGTGTGTGTGTGTGTGTGTGTGTGAGAGAGAGAGAGAGAGAGAGAGAGAGAGAGAGAGAGAGAGAGAGAGAGAGAGAGAGAAGAATCCATCCAGGAACAGCCTCAGAGTGTGTGTGTGTGTGCCTCACACTGTGTGTGTGTGTGTGTGTGTGTGTGTGTGTGTGTTTCCTTGTGTTCACCTCATCCTTGTTCATCTTAGATTGTAAGCCCACTGGGTAGGGACCTGTCTCCAAAAAGATCTGTGACTCTAAACGTAGTGTACGTCTAGTGACACTATAGAAATAATTAGTAGCAGTATCTATTTTAAATTAGTAGTACTTTTAATATAATAACTTTTTGGCATGACACTTTAAATCATCAATCACTTAGTTTTGCCATATATTTGATTTCATCATGCCTGAGGTACTGAAGGATGAATTTAGGGTTAAAGAACTGGGAGTTCTATTTCCAAATCAGTTGCATTGTTTGTGACCTTGGGTTGCTCACTTTATGCCTCTGTTTTTTCTCATGTGAATTGGAGAATAATGGCATGTTGAGGTTTAACTTTCTGTAAAGTGTGTTATACTTTTTGTTTGGCTCTGGGCACGTCATTATCTGAAATATGTTGCCAAACTGGAGGGAATTTAGAGAAAATTAATAAAAAACATAAAAAGCTTAGGTTTGTGTGGATCTGGAATGTAGACTTTAAAAAAAGATAATAGGGTGAGGAGATGTTGTGAAATTCACATTGAGTTGCATAAAGCAGTTTTCTCCAAGTGAGTTTTCTTCTGTAATGAGGATGGGGGAAAAGACTGGTTGTAAAATTGTAGGGGGAAATATATCTGACTGTTCAAGGATTTTAACATAGTCTTGTACATGTTTTGAGAGAGAGTCATGGTTGATAATTCTGGGTAAAAGGCAGGATGGTAATATTTTCACCAGCCAGTGGAGGAGGATAGGAGGGTTTTGTGTGCCTGGGATCAGTTTGATTATAATTTGACCATATTGGTTGCAGTTGACAGAGACTGAGGAAAAGGTGTTGGAGGAAAAAGGCAAAAGCAGACATTAGAATATCTAGCACTGGACAGACAGCCTTGCATGTCATCACTGTGGAGATAGATACTTAAGGGTGCAGTACATCATCTATTAAAGTCAATGGCTTGTTGTGTGAATGGATGAGATTTCCCAAGCGTGGTAAAACTTAGTCAGAAGAAACACCTGGGCAGCAGGAAAAATAGGACAGTAAATTGGGTGTTTTATGGGTGAGATCATGGTTAGCTGAGCTCCTATACATCCCACTCCAATTTGTAAGAAGCTAAAGGACACCAGTCAAATGACTTGCGTGTGTGTTGCTTCACTTTCAAAGGTAACTTGTGGTTTTGTATTTTTGCTTGAGAAAAGTAAACGTCTAACAACTGACCTCATTAAAGCTGGCATTCTTCACTGAGCAGTGAGAATTTGCTTTCAGAAATGCAGTATAGATTCGTTAGTGAGACTGTGGACATGGATTGTGGCTAGCTGAAAGTTCTCGGTATCATAAGGACTAATGGCCTATGAGGTTTGGTTGGAACAGAACCATCAAAAGGACAGAAAGGTTCCTAAACTTATATTAAATGGAAATATAAATTACAGCAAAATTTACTTAAATATAGATTACACTTCAGATACCCATATTAGAAAACGTTGCATAGCCTTATTAGCTTCCTTCCTTTTCATTACCCTTTTAGCTGTTTTGATACAATAGAACTTGGAGAAGGCACATTTTGAAATCTTTGGCCCTTTTCACACAGGGACTCTAACACTGATAAAATGGGTGTTATATTTTATTATACATGTTGCAGGGCACCCATATAGCCCACCTGCAGCCTTGCAACGTATAATAAAATGTGACACCTGTTTTATCAGTGTTTAGAGTGTCTGTCTGAAAAGGGCCAAGGTCCTGAAGTTTCTGAATAGAAATATATTAGGGAAAATTAGAAATAGACCACATGTGATCCCTTCCCTACATGTCTCACAATCGGCATTTAAATCAATCTTCTCAAATTTTAAATGATATCTCACAATTGAGACTTTGAGTGAGGGGAAACAGCAAAGTCTGGCTCAGACATTCACATGTCTCACTAGGAGTATTGTATAGGCTGTTCTGAAAAAATGGAAACCTATTTTCCTCTTGGATATTAGACAGTTTTCAACATCCATGCATAAAAAAAGCTTTAGAGAAAGGACATTTTATATTCCATTCTGCCTCTTCAATTAAATCTGCAAATTAAAAAATTTCCAGCAAAATAAAAAACCAAATTTGTTTTCTTGTATATCTTTTTATAAACTTTTTCCAGACTTTTTATGCATAATAAGAAAAAAGATCAAAACATAGCTTTTTAGATTTTCTATATAGCTAGTGTAAACTAGATCTTCTTGCAAGACGGTATAGTTAGAGATTACTGCTAGGACTGCAACCCAATTAAATAATTTTTACTTGATTAATCTATAGGCTTTTAGTTGATCAATTATTTGATTGGCATATGATTTGCATAATTTTCCTAATTAGCATACATTGGGTAAACCCGATACCTTTGAGACAAACTAGATTGAGTTAAAAAAGATTACACCTGCTCTCATCCATCACACACTCAAATTGATAATCTCTCATACGCTACACACATGCTCTTACCTGCCACACTCATTCAGATTGATCACATGCACACTTCACACTGTACACATGCTCTCATCTCACACATACAGGTTGATCAATTACACTCATTCACACAAACTACACACACTCACCTCTCACATACATGCACACATTCACGCACACTACTCGCACTACACACTCATTCAGGCTGAATAAGTCACCCACTCCCATCCACACATGGCTGTCTGCTCATATCTGCCACCTCCTGCTGTGAAAAGCCCAGCATGGGCTCTTTGTCGTGCCTGGGGTGGTAATTTCTCTCCCACCCCCAGGGTTCTGCTGAGGGGGCCTCTCAGTTGCAGCTTCTGAGTTGTAGCTGCCCATAGGAGTCGTAGGAGTGAGTGCAGAAGGAACTCTGCTTGGGGTGCCCATCACAGCAGGTGCTGTCTCAGCCCCACTAACGGAGGGAGCCGCAGATCCAGTCTGCCTAGTGAGCATCACCCCTCACTGGGGCTGCCACTGAGAGAGTGCTCATGGGGGAGCAGAAAAAGAGCGAGGCCGCCAAGGTGGGATGGGGGTTCCAGCTAAGTTCGAGCCGCTCCATAGCATAGCAGCTGGCAAGAGTCCTAGTGACAGTACTGCCTAGTGGCTTGGAGGCTGCCTCAGCGTCCAGGCTGTTCTGGGAAGCTGCTGGTGCTGCCGTAACTGCTTCTCGCGCTGACGCAGTTGCAAAAATGCATGGTTATCTCACCTCTGCCGGCTTCTGGTGGGTAAACATGTGGGTCTGGCCAGGCTTCCCAGCAGAAAGCGGAAGCGAAGAACTGGTTCTTGCGGCAGCACCCAATGCCCTCACAGCCCAGTCAAAGCGTTGCAGTCTCAGACACCTGCTTCCTGCAGAGAACGTGACCCTGTTGAGCAACAGGGGGCAGGGTTTGGAGGAAATGGCGTCACGAGGGAGCTGGAAGGTCCTGGCAGCATAAACCCCCTCCAAAAAACTCAAACACGCAGACACTGGTGGCAAGAAATGTAAAAAAAATTAATCAGGGACAAATTTTAATCAGGTTAAGACCTATTAATTGGATTGGTTAATCGATTAAAGGTTGCATCCCTAATTATTTCTACTTATAATTTCTGTAGCGATACTAGGCATACACAGTGCTTTACTATCACAGATTTTCAAAGACAGGTCCCTGCCCTGTGGGCTTCCAATCTAAGATGGACACTGGTGAGGGGAACAGAGGTACAGACAGACTCGCACACATTCCCATTTTACAGATAGGGAACAGACTGAGAGGTTGTTGCCCAAGGCCACCCAGCGAGTTCATTGCTTGGGTGGGATTTGAACCCTGGCTTCCCAGATCCAAGTCCAGGCCGGCACCTTATCTACTACACCACGCTGGCTCTTAAAAGTTAAGAGATGCTCTTAATGTCTCTTTAATTGTAGAGGGAGATTTGAATGAGGCTTGTATTTAGAAAATATAGACTCTGGAGCAGCTAACAAATGAGAGAAATAGGTGATTATTTTATATCCTGAAACTTCGACATGAGGTTGCATCTTTTTCTTCAACAGTCATAAGTGAAGCTGTGGCTTAGTCAGATCTTGTAGCCTGAGCAGGGACAACTCTGGTTAGTGTTTCTAACAATACTACCAAAATGTAGTGGTGATGAGTGGGTAGACACTTTTCCTAATCTAGCCACTCTTGAACCAAAACCTTGTTTGTGTATCAAGAGCTTTTTGATGTCCTTTGGGAGGAGGCAACAGAAGTCCTATTAATGTGTTAAAAAGATAACAGATAAATGGTTTCCTTCGATACACCTGCCCATATGTTTGTATTAGCCTTGTCCTCTCTGTGTGTATACCATTACATATTGTTTCTTTGTCTCCTATATGTATATTTTTACAGCTCTGTTTTTAAATGTCTGGCATCTCTCCCTCCCTCCTCCTTCCCTCCCTAGTAAACCCACACCAGTTACCTTGTCTTCTCCACTCCCACCCATGCCATTCCCATGCCACCTCATAGATACCTGCCCTACATTTGCTCAGTGTATATATTTCTGACTGGCTACACTACATGCCTGAGGAACCTGAAAGCTTGCACATTCTCACCAACAGAAATTGGTCCAATAAAAGATATCATTTGAACTACTTTGTCTCTACCATCTCTTAAGAAGAATAGGGATGTTAGTTTGGCCAAGTGCTATTTGCAGGGATTGCACTGTTCATAAACTTGCAACAGTAGGATTTTACCACCAGTTTACTAAACAGGATGAATAAATTAGAAATACTACAGTGTCTGGCATGTGTACTGAAATTGCCTTTGTTTCAAACTTTTCATGTGACTTACCCAGCTCAAAACTACTGACTCTTCTGTGAGTTTAAATATATAACCTATAGAACTTTGTTCATCATTGTGATATTCAAATATCTGAGTTGTGATGAGATCTTTAATTGGGAAAATATTCGGATAGGTTGTTTTTTTTGTTTTTAAAGTAAAAGCTATTGTTACCCTTATCTCTTTCCCCTTGTAAGCACTACAAGTAATCTGTTTCTTATTGATCTAGAGTAGGCAGAGCGACATGTACAGGAGTCACTTGTTAATTTTAGCTACCTATCACTCCTATTTTTCATATTGTACACTAGCCTTGTTTTTTTTAAGTCCTCTACCCTAACTGCTTCCTTTTTTAATTGGAGCTCACACTGCCAGGTATTCTCTAATGCGGGTAGGTTTTCTCTAATACTGCTTCTAAGAATACAGGTCTAAATTTAGATACTAGGTGTACCGTCAGGAAGTAAATGGATTTGCTAAACTAATATATTCTGAAACATTTTTTGTCTCCTAGTTCCTGGGATAGATGGAGGCGCTTTATCTGAAGCTAGTCTCACAGATTCCTACTTTAGCACCAGCTTCATTGGTGTTAATGGATTTGCAAGCCCTGCTGAAGCAAAGTATCCAGTGATGCAGGTAAAATTAGCAGTGTGAGCTGCAGAGGTTTGCATTAGATTGAACAGCCAAGTTAAACTATAGCATTGAGGAGTGTTCATTTTTCACTTGTTAGCCAAAGTGGGCAAGCCATAGGTTAGTTTGCTATAGAAAAAATTTCTTAGCGTCACGCTTGGTTTTATAACCACTTGCTTCACGTTGGATTAAAGATATGTTCTTTGATTTCACTTTCCTACTGTTGTGCTTCAAATGCTTGTGTAGATTAATCAAAATGGACATATTTTTTGTCTTAATTTAAATGTTTGGGCTTTGTCTCAGGCATGTTGATTTGGGGCTTTCACGCTTGAAATGGTAGAACTTCTTTAAATCCAAAGTTATGCAATATTTTGAATGTAAAAATAAGTTAATGGCCTTTATGTAGAAAATCTCTGAAATTAAATATGTAAATTATCAATGTAAGTTTATTAATGGCTCAGCAATAAACTGTAAACTTGAAGAAAATTTGGGTGTCTCCACACGAGCTGTGGGGGCTTGATCCCTGTGTGGCCCTGTGGCAGGTAATGCAGCTGCCATACTGTGGGGCCAGTGTAGGGAGCTGGGCAGATAAGCAGCCCCCACCCCCCGGGGCAGCTGGGCTATTGCTAGAGATCCTGCCATGGTTGTGGCGGACCCAGACTCTGGCCACACGAGCGACCACCCTGCCCCACCTCCCTCCCCCGGCCTGACAATATTCCTGGTTGTGGCATGGCAGTGAGCAACAGGCGACAGTGCCTTCTGCTCAAAGGCCCACTGCGGAGCTCACTGTGTGGTGGGTCAGGAGGGGCCCCAGCACACAGGTAGCTACTCCTTGTGCAGCCTTACCCCTTATTGGGGTAAGGCTGATACGTGACACATCGTATTAATTTTTCTGAGGACATCACGTGTACCAGCCAGCTGGCTACCCCGCTCCACAGCTGGGGAATATCTGACTGGTGCCAGGCACACAAGCCACTGCATCGCATGGCCCGGCTGCCCAAGGAGTGGTAGCCTTCCCAGAGTGTCTTGTGTGGCTACACCCATAATGACAACATAACTGTTAAGCTCTGTGGCTCTGCTCACTGCTCAACATTCTTCATTGACATACATTCGTTATGTGACTTTTTGTGATTCATAGAATACTGCATATTATTTTTAGCCCATTTCATCTTAAAGCATGAATATGCATTTGGGTCTGTTACTGCATTTGCAAGCACAGTTTCCCTCAACCTATCCCCTCCTCAAGAAGTTTGAGGAAAAGATAGTCTCCTGGTATGTTTGAATGTTCGCAGATTTGGGGCACAAAAGAGGAACATGTTACAAAGTCAACATTCCTTATAAAGAAAGCCGGCTCATCTCAAATGTGGCTGTGTTGTCTCCTTTGTCACTTTTAAAGATTTGGGATTGTTCCCTTTACTTCTTAAAATATAGTGTAAAGAAGTCCTGCTTCTTGGGGGATGAATGTTTGTCTGTAGAATATTTTTTACTTGTGGCAGGAGGGGGAGGTATAGAAATAGTATAAATAAATAAATAAATAAATATACCTAAAAGTAAATAGCATAGTTTGACTTCAGGTTTTCAAGGTACGTTGACAGGGTGAAAGCTAAGATTGTGTTTGCATGTATACTGAACAAATTTGATGTGGACACCATTGACATGAACACAGAGCTGTGCAACATGCTTTTATTTTGGAGTATACACGTAGGTAAGGTGTCTGATAACATTGTTTTGGGGATTTCAAACTTGGCTCTCATTAAAGAATACATTAGTTACAAGCAGGGGCCTGTGTTCACTGTCATATCTTCCCCCCCCCCCAATTACCTCCAATGGGAAAACCCAGTGAACATTAGCCCCTGATTAGTTAAATACTTTCTCTGGATCATAAATGTTGTCTGCTTAATCTGTGTTTACATTTCACTGTTGAATATCTGTTTGTGTTACAGAGAAATGTTGTTCAGTTTTTTTGCTAAAGTGTGTAAGAGTATTGCGTTCTGTGTAGTATTAACTTAGGTATTATCGGCAGAAAGGCGTTTCTTGTGAAGATGTGCAGTGCACATTAAGGTCGGATTGAGAATCATCCCTACCGTTGATACTTCATGTTTCTTTGGAGTTTGTCTTTGGCCCTTTTTACACGGGCGCACCCCCCTCACGCATGTGCGGGTGGGGGGCACCTGTGTGAATGTTGCAGCGGTTGGCGTGGGGGAGTGCCCGTGGGAACACTAGGTGGTGGGGCTGGGTGTGTGTGTGCTCCTGCGCGCCACCCATCACTCACTCATGGAGCAACGGACACCAATGACTGATTCTCCATGCGTGCAGGTGCGTGGGGGTCTGTGGGAATGCACCCCCACACACCGCCCACCCATTCCCCCCCAAGCACCTGCACCTGTGTGAAAAGGACCTTTTGTGGGGGGAGTTGTAGTTACATTATACAGACTTCAGCTTATTATTATGTTAACATATTTGTATTGGTGAGACAGAAAAAGGGATTTAGACTTTAAAGCAGGGAGAGGGGAAAGCATGAAAAGCAGCATAGAAAGAGGAGGAGAGGGTGCATCTGGTAGTAAGTGACTTGCAAGAGGGAAGGTGGAAGGCAGACCATCCAGTTAATAGACAATAAAGAATATTGAGAAAAAAGCCTAGCGGTTGGGCGACTCTCATCTCAGTCCCTAGAGGCTGCAAAAGTGTGCTCTCCATGTCTCTTGCAGTGCACCAAATCCACATTCTTCAGAATTTCTTCCTCCTGCAGATCCATGCGATGCTGCTTTCTTTTTACATTAGTGGTATTGTTGTCCAGCTCAGTTGCCTGGGGTTATTTTTGTTTGTCTTTTGTTCAACTGATAATGGAGATGTTCTAGACTTAAAGCAACATGTTAATAATCATCTGTTTAGCTACAAGGGTGTTATAATATTGGTGTTTTTAATCTAATATCCATTTATAGACCTGCAAGGAAAGAAAATTGTGTGCACATTGCAGGCTCTGTGCCTGGAGTGCACACGCGCTGCTCTGCGAGGCATGGGATCTGACCCAGTTTCTGTAGGACTTCGAATAGAAAAAGACATGACCATTTTTGAACCAAAAGAACTAATCTGCAAATCCACTGATGGAAAGGTTGAATTAGACATTACAACTATC
Source organism: Sphenodon punctatus (assembly GCA_003113815.1). Lineage (NCBI taxonomy): Eukaryota > Metazoa > Chordata > Lepidosauria > Sphenodontia > Sphenodontidae > Sphenodon > Sphenodon punctatus. The sequence goes on along the minus strand of QEPC01008677.1, from coordinate 3,015,821 downwards.
TTGTTACTGCCATGCTAATATTAGTTCCATCATCATGGGAGTTCTTGAATACTGAGGTCAACACATCCTCTTATTTAAAAGGTTTTTTTTCTGCACTTTATTGTATGAAAGACTGGTATTGGGTCAGTATATAGATCACCATGCCTACATCTTGACAGGAAATAAAGTACAAAATATGCATGGATTGCAGTAAACTGTAAGCTTCTGCAACATCAGCCAATTGTGAGAGCTGGTTGGAATTTTGGAGATGATCTATTCAAAAGTATGAAAACACAAATTTTTATAATACTTTATGCTGAAATTGGTTTGAACCAAAACAGCATATGCTATAAACGTTGTTAGTCGGCCAAGTTTGGGATTGCATGGAAAAGGATACGGTATTTCTAAATGCGAGATCTTTGCTCTGCAAGAGGTCCTTCCTTTGTCTACTAGCAAGAAAACTTGTGGATGGCTCTTAACTAAACCATTAATCTTGACGACTAGATTACCATATGTGTATTTCAGAGAGCTGAATGGACCTATTGGAGGGTGTTTTTTGTAGCCTGATCAACATAAAAATGTGTATGAAAATACCTTGAGGAAAATCAAATCTCTTTTGTGGAGGAATACATCTCAGCATAAAGAGTGTCACAAGGAAAGGAACTTGCTGACAAATCCAAGAGATGGACGTGGGCCTATGGAAGACAAGTTCTGTTCTTGGTTTTCAGTTGAAAAGAGAGAACAAAAGCCAACTGGTTTGAGATCACAGTGTAATATTATCTGGACATGTGAAGTTGTCTCTACAGTCTTGTTGCCTAAGGATGACTTTCCCTGAGTCTATGGAGAACGGTGGGGTAAAAATGTGAAAAATAAAATAATTAACAGTATCTTAGAACCCTTTTTCCTTGTGGAGGAAGAATAATTTGAAGCTACTTCAAGTTTTTACTTGGTTTTTATTTTTCAAATAAGCTGTCTTGAAATGCAACTATGGGTGTTTTCAGATGCGATGAGAGCACGGATATCCGTGCGCTCGTTACAGCTGAATTCAGCCACCAGATGTTGGCCCGGGCTGGAACCCAGGTTTGTTTGGGCTGTGGCGACGCTTAGCCCAGGATGTTCCTCAAGACCATCCCTGAGGAATAGCTAGGGCTAAGTGCTTCCATGGCTTGTGCAAAGGACTCTGGACCAGGGTTAAGCAGACTGTCGTGTGTTGGCCCATTAGTCCGGGTCCATGGCGGTTCCGGGCAACCACCCATGGCGACCTCATAGGCTGCCGTGACTGCCCATCAGGGAGGGGCTTCACTCCAGGCAGGACTGAAGTGTGGTGGCACTTGGCACTGTCACGTATGAAATCACCCTATATTTTGGATCCGACTGTTAATACTGAGGAAGCAAGAAATGACTGCTATAGGGTGGGGAAAAAAACACTTGGATTTACTCCTTCTCAGTAACAAGCACTTTTAACGGTAGTTTTCTCTTTAATTTTTAGAAGACCTGGAGTAGTCCTAGAGTCACACTATAGGACACTATGACAAAGAGATCGCTAAAAGAGGCTACTGAAATCGGCAACATAATAATAATGGGTGACTTCAATTACCCTAATATTGATTGGATGAATGTTTCCTCAGGGTGGGACGTGGAGATCAGATTTCTGGATGCTGTAAATGACTGCTTCCTAGAACAGCTGGTTCTGGAACTAACGAGAGGAGGAGCTGTTCTAGATCTAGTCCTGAGTGGTACGCAGGATCTGGTACAAGGAGTAACTGTGGTGGAGCCACTAGGCAATAGCGATCATAATATGAACACATTTGACATAATTTCTGGAGTGAGAAAGTCAAACAAAAGTACAACAGTAGCATTTAACTTTAAAAAGGGAGACTATGACAAAATGAGGAAACTAGTTAAAAAGAAACTAAAAAGCACAGTTGCAAGGGCTACAAGTTTGCAAGAGGCGTGGAGGCTGTTTAAAAGCACCCTTCTGGAAGCCCAGATTAAATGCATCCCACAAGTTAAAAAAGGAAGCAGGAAGACCAAAAGTCTTCCACTGTGGCTAAATGGGGAGGTGAAGGAGGCTATTAGAGCCAAAAAGGCATCCTTTAAGAAATGGAAGGCTAGTCCCAATGAAAATAATACGAAAGAGCATAAACACTGGCAACGTAAATGTAAAGTGTTAATAAGGCAGGCCAAGAGAGATTTTGAAGGGAGGCTTGCTAAAGAGGCAAAAACAAGCAACAAAAACTTTTTCAAATACATCAGAAGCAAGAAGCCTGCTAGGGAGTCAGTTGGGCCATTAGATGACAAGGGAGTAAAAGGGGCGCTCAGGGAGGATAAGGACATTGCAGAGAAGCTGAATGAGTTCTTTGCGTCGGTCTTCACTGCGGAGGATTTTGGGGAGGTACCCACGCCGGATCCTTGCTTTGTGGGCGAGGAATTGGAAGAGCTGTTACAAATCAATGTGACGTTGGAGGATGTTCTAGGGCAAATTGACAAACTGAATACTAACAAGTCACCAGGGCCAGATGGCATTCACCCCAGAGTTCTGAAGGAACTCAAATATGAAATCGCAGACCTACTGTTAGTAATTTGTAACCTGTCACTAAAATCTGCCACTGTACCCGAGGACTGGAGGGTGGCAAATGTAACCCCGATATTTAAAAAGGGATCCAGAGGCGATCCTGGAAACTACAGACCAGTAAGCTTGACGTCTGTGCCGGGCAAAATGGTGGAAACCATCATTAAGGACAGAATTACAGGGCATGTTGACAAACATGGCTTAATGGGGAAGAGTCAACACGGATTTAGTAAAGGTAAGTCATGCCTCACTAACCTGTTGGAATTCTTTGAGGGTGTAAATAAGCATGTGGACAAGGGAGACCCAGTAGATATAGTGTACCTGGATTTCCAGAAAGCATTTGATAAGGTCCCTCATGAGAGACTCTTGAGAAAATTAAAAAGTCATGGGATAGGAGGTAGTGTCTTACTATGGATCAGAAACTGGTTAAAAGATAGAAAGCAAAGGGTAGGACTAAATGGTCAGTTTTCACAATGGAGAGATGTAAAAAGTGGTGTGCCTCAGGGATCTGTATTGGGACCGGTGCTGTTTAATGTATTCATTAATGATTTGGAAAAGGGTGTTAAGAGTGAGGTGATCAAATTTGCAGACGACACCAAGTTATTCAAGGTAGTTAAAACACGAGCAGACTGTGAGGAACTGCAACAGGATCTTACGACACTGGGTGCCTGGGCATCTAAATGGCAAATGAGATTTAATGTGGACAAGTGCAAAGTGATGCACGTAGGGAAAAATAATCCAAACTATGCGTACACAATGCTGGGTACTAAGCTAGGAGTTACCACTCAGGAAAAGGATCTGGGGGTGGTTGTGGACAATACAATGAAATCCACAGCGCAGTGCGCAGCAGCAGTCAAAAAAGCAAACAGAATGTTAGGAATTATTCGGAAGGGGATAGAGAATAAAACTGAGGATGTCATAATGCCTCTATACAAATCAATGGTGCGACCGCACCTCGAATATTGTGTGCAGTTCTGGTCGCCCCATCTCAAAAAAGACATAGCTGAACTAGAAAAGGTACAGAGAAGGGCAACAAAAATGATCAAGGGCATGGAAGGGCTCCCGTATGAGGAGAGGCTTGGTAGGTTGGGGCTCTTCAGTTTGGAGAAGAGACGACTGAGAGGAGATATGATAGAGGTCTATAAAATCATGAGTGGTGTGGAACTAATAAACAAGGAGCAGTTATTTACCCTCTCAGCTAGTACTAGAACTAGGGGACACTCCATGAAACTCATGGGTGGCAAGTTTAAAACAAATAAAAGAAAATATTTTTTCACTCAGCGTATAATTGGGTTGTGGAATCTACTGCCAGAGGCTGTGGTAAGGGCCAGTACTATAGCTGAGTTTAAAAGAGGTTTGGACAAGTTTCTGGAAGATAGGTCCATTAGCAGCTATTAGCCAGACAGGATCAGGGAACATGACGGGAGCTGGGGGAAAACAACAGGGAATGGATCCCCCATTGTGGCTTGTTGGGTGCTTCTCCCAAGCCACCGTGATTGGCCACTGTCGGAGACAGGATGCTGGGCTAGATGGACCATTGGTCTAACCCAGTATGGCACTTGCATTCTTATGACAATTGTACCTATCTTTAATACTTTATTACCTGTCCCTCAAGGTGATGCTTGCAGTTTCTGTGAATAGAGTGTTTCATCAGTGGAAATGCACAGTTGAGCAACAGTGCAGTAGAGCACCGTTGAGTTCTTTACCATGATGACCCTCTGCATCACCCAAGTATGACGCCTTTGTGCTTCATTTTAGTCAGTCACGGTCTCAAAAAGATCAGGTACATAGGGCCGTTTTTTCAAAACTTGTCTGTTCACCCCATTTTGGGACTTGATTATAATTCTGTCACCCCAGATAATGGCAAAAGACATACAAACTATATCAGTCAGGATTCCATATGAGGATGGCATGGCCCCACTTGGGGTCACAAAGCCCCCCAACATAGGAATAGATTTATATAGTTTCTCTAAATTGAGGATTTGTTAAAAGGTAACGAGAAAATAAGTCACATTTGTGAATATTGTAGCAATAATTTCCCCTGTATTGTATGTCTATTATTAAAGACTTATAACTGAAACTAGTGCAGGCATCTGAATAAGTTGCCTGACTTCCAGATGTGGTGAGAATGTTGTTGCTTTCGTTTGAGTTCAGTGCTCTGAGCAGATCTAGGAATGGTGGTAGTAAAAACTGCTGACTAGACCATGCTGCTTCTCTTTCCATGACTGAAGATTTTTTAAAGAAAAAAAATGAGTGTAGAGAAACTCAAGATGTTAGTGATTCTTATGAGGAACACCGTCTTTAGGACTTGAACAGTGACAATTTACTTCTCATAAGCTAAAAACAGCTGTCAGTCTCAGTGCTGAATTGGAACTGGGCCATTGTGACATTTTGGGGCCATAGCAACAGTGCTGAATACTGGTGCAACGGAGCACAGACTAGGGATGCATGTGGAACTAAGTGACATCACTGTAAGCTGTTGCATAAAGCTTTCGGTTGTATTTGCCTTTGGTTTTGACAGAGTTGTCTTAATCTTTTTTCTGGTGAACTTCAAGAGTGATAGAAGAGTTTGGTACAGTGCTATAAATCCTAATATCTCCCAGGTTATGCCTACACTTGATTTGTGAAGAATCTTTATTAGTTACTCAGCATTTTCTTTTGTGACTATATCTGTAAAGTATCCATAGTTAAGATATGTTGGAGATTTAAATTTGCCTGTGCCGGTCAGTGGTAAATGGTTATTTATGTCTGCTCGGTTTAATGCTCTCCTATCAAAGATTTTGGAAGGGAGATTAACGTCTATCCCATTTTTTGATAGGTTATGCCCATATGATTTTTTGAAGGTTGAAACAACTGCCCATATTATCTGCTCTTGTAGACTTTAGGATGATCTAAGGGATAAATTCCTTGGAAAATTTTTCTCCGAACATTTAGGTTGGACTCGGAGTGCCCTGGTTGATCTAGCTTTGATTAATAGGAAAGAGGAGATAACCTGAACTGTTATCTCCTTTTTAACCCAGGTGTCTGTTAAAAGGAAGTTGTTTTGGGGTTTTAAAGCGCCCCTTGCTGTTTGATGGTTAATACACTGATTTGGGCTTTTAATTTTTAACTTTTATTTGTATCTTTTTAGGTATTTCCCTTTTTCCTTGGTTTCATCGCTGGTTTTTGTTTCCCAGCATTTATGTTGTTGTATTGTTATGTATTCCTTGTTTGTATTGTATTGTATTGTATTGCCTTGTTTGATATATGTTGTTTTGTTATGGCTCTGGCCACAACCACGTCAATAAAGTTGAAAGTTAAAAAGTTATGTAGGGGGTTTTCCTGCTCAAATAGTTGGTTCCTTTTTATACTTTATAGAATAAAAGTAACTTTCTTTTTGTTCTCTGAAAGTAAGAACAATTGGTAAGACTCCCATTCTGGGGCTTTTAGCATGTGTTTGTCACGGGTTGGAGGTCCGCACCCCCACTTTACTGGGTTTGAGTGACTCGGTTTCCCTCGCGTACAGCCCACTTGGATCAGTTTTCTCTCTCTGGCTGATTCAAGCCTGTCACAGGGACAACTCCTTTGTCACTCAAGGGCCCGATCCTTTCAGACTCTTTCATCTCTGGGTTCACAAGAGCTTGAGAACTTTTGTTGCTCACTTGTGTTCCAATGTTAGACATAGACACTTCTTCATAAAGATAAGAAGTTTATTGATTACATAAGCAAGATAGTTGATACAGAGCGGTTACTAGAAATCAAAGGTAAATATAATGTGTTCCTGATCTATATTGGTTGAGTTCCTAAATAAGCATCTTACCCCACAAAGGTCCATAAGTTCCCCACAGTCCTTGATGTAAGTGACTGGGCCTTCTGCCTTAGAGTTGCAAGAGAGCAAAGTCCTGTGTCTCAGTTCATGGCTTCCAGCCTTGCTGGCTCCAAGATGGCGAGTGAGTTTTTGATAGTCACTCCCCCCTCTGGGGTACAACTCCTTATATCCCCAGGAGGAAGCTCCTCGTATCTTCCCGAGGTTTCTAGAATTCCTTTTGTTCCCTTTATCAGTTTTTCTGTCTCTCTTGCACGTAGGCAATGACTACCTGCATTAGCATATAAATGTGTCTGTCTGGGCAAATCAACAAACTGTCTTCCCATTTCCTGGGGCTTGGTCACGTGTCACAGCTCTGATTTGGGTTTTACAGTTCTCAGTTGTAACATTACATACATGCGGAACCTTTTGCTTTACATATTTACCAGACTTGTAGTCTACATGTAGGCCTGCGTTACATGTGTGTTACCCTATGTTCCTCTGTCATGTTCCTCCATGACAGTGTTAAGCTGCAATTGTAATAATTTAAATTCTGGGAATCTGGATTGTTGAATCATTGCATTGGCAATGGCCACTTGTCCTCCCACTCAAAAAAATGAATATGCAATAAATAACATATTTAGAATACAAATGTCCTGGCAAGTGCTCTGGGAAAGGTTACGTAATTTCCATTCCACCTGCATTCTTAGGTGCTCAGAACTTTCTGAAACTGGACTTAAAACTTCACCTTCAGAGAGAGCAAACATAAAACAATTATGTGAAATTAGAATGAAAAATTGTGACTATAAGAGGAGAGCTGTCCAGCAATTGCCTGTTTTGTGTGTGTGTGTAACTGTGCAAACATAATAGACTGTCATATCGTTTGAGTGTTTGTAGTATTTTCTCATGTGATATTAGTTTTCTGTATCCAACCAACACTGTACCCAGGAGAGAAATCAGTAGTTGAAAGTCCTAGTGCCATATAACCAGCAATTTTCTCTTCTCTAAAAGTACCATTAGGTAATTTCTAATGCATTACCCCTCCTATGGTACCGAAAAAGGCTCTAGGCATTTGTTGGTGTTGGCTGGGGAAGGATTGCGAACTAGTAATAAGTATTATGAATAGGAACAAACCTAGCAACAGGATAAAAAGTGGGAGTACTACAAAAGAGAACAGCCAAGAACAGATCTTAGATATTATCCCTTCAGGAATATTTTTTTCTCGGGTACACCTTTGTTGTTTTGTATATCCTGAAGAACAGGGATGATAGAGATGGGCTACCTGTAGCCCAAAACAGCTTTTGCAGTGGCAAAGGCTAAGTCTGGGTCAATATGCAATACAGAAAGCAAACAGTAGTGTATGCTGCATTCTGTAAACCTTTTGAATGGGAATAGATCTGAGACTATCACCTGCCTAGAGAAGTTACAGTTAAGTCAGGGTTTAAATCACTAGTAAAAAATACTTCATTTCAAGTAGAGATTTAATCTGTCATCTTAAATTAATACCAGGCAGTGAACAGCTGTCCTAACTTCCAATTTTGTCAAGTAAAAACAGGTTAACCTTGCCCTATTTAGCAGGTGTATTAGAATCGTAGTGCTTTACTAGAAATAAGTATTTTTTAATGATGTTTTATCTAGAAGGTCTCAGCAGACAGCTTAGTTGAAGAAAGCGTATCTTTGCAAACGGTATTCTTTTTTTTCTTAAAAAATGTGTACACACATACACACACACAGGTCAGGCCAGAGGCTGAGAACTATAGTTCCTTGTACACATTTTTCATTGTTCCATAGGCATATTCCCATATTAGTAAACTGTTATCTAATTTTATATATACAAAGGTTATTATACAGTGATTTCCATAGTATAAGGAAATGAGAAGATGTGCAAGAATTAAGCATGTAACGACCAATGTGGAAAGAAGCAACTATTCTGTGTCGGGTTCAATATACAGAGTCAGGTTTCTCCTACTTCGCTCCTCCACTGCGAAAAATGACAAAGTCATCGCTGAGATTCTAAGTATGAAAAATGCAAAATTTCAGTGATTTCAATCAGCAAAGATAAAAAAAAATAACTCCAGTTCTTCTCAAAAACGTTCTGTTAGAGAAATGTTATGGTATGAATGTCTGTTTGTGTTCTTCAATCATTCTTGGCCCAAACAAGATGAGACAGTAAATATTCACTTTAGAAAAGACAAACTTCTAGCACTGACGTGAATGGAAAGTGCTGGCCAGCAACTTGTATGTAGTTTTAAGTTGTAAATCTGTTTTGTCAACAGTAGCCTCTTCACTGAGAATAGGCAGAATAGTTTTTATTTGGATTACCAAATTAGAAGTTTAAAAAACAGGATTCCGCCCCCCTGCATTCTTAACTCCCCCCCCCTTTTTTTTTTTTTTGACCTCTGCTTGTTCTCTCTACCTATAAATCTGCCTGAGTTCTTCCACAGTGACTATATGCAGCATATGCAAGACTTGGAGTCAGATTTTATAGCTTGGTCTATAGAGTACCTGCTGGTATTGTCTAATTTTGTAATGTACAATAAGCTATGGTATACGCTGCATATTCAGTGGGTGTTTATTTATTTTATTCCAGTTTTTACCCAACCCTTCCCAAATGGCTCAAGGCAGCATGCAAACAAATATAAATGCACATAAAACAGCATAACCTCCCCCTCAACACCCAACCTTTCTCCTCCTCCAGCCCCACCACAACCCACAAAACACTCCCCAACCACCCCTACCCCAAATCCTCATCAAAAACCCCATTCCCTATCCCTGCCTGCCAAATGCCCTAACAAATAGAAAGGTCTTGCACCACCTCTGGAAGATGCCCAGGCTTGGGCTCAAACCTCTTGGAGAAGGGAGTTCAATAGCATTGAGACAGCAATCAAGAATGTCTCCCTGCGAGCCTCCATTGTATGAACAAGACTAACAGACGGTACCCCCAGGGAGGTGCTCCCGGCCGATTGTAGGGGTGCAGTGTGGCATGGAAGGACAGGTGGTCTCTCATATGTGGGGCCCAGACTGTTTAGTCTGGGCCCCACTTTGAATTATGCCCGGAAAGCTATAGGGAATCAGTGCAGACTTTGGAGTACCGATGTAATGTGCTCCCGGCACTCCGCCTCCAAAAGGAATCAAGACGCCACATTCTGCACCTGCTGTAGCTTCCAAGCGGTCATCAAGGGCAGCCCTGCATAGAGCGCATTGCAGTAATCTAGACTCGAGGTGATGAAAGCATGGTGACAGTGGCCAGATCCAAATCTGAAAGAAAAGGCCGCATCCTCCTCACCAGATGGCATTGGTAAAAGTACTCCTGGCCACCGGCACAACCTGACAATTCAGGCGCAACAAGGGGCCCAGAAGTACTCTGAGGCTGCAAACCTGACTGACCAGAGTGGGCCGGATTCCGACAATAACAGGAGTTCCAGTTCCCTCCAGATCACAAGGCCAGCCAGCCATCATCACTTCAGTCAACTCACCCTCATCCAGTCCCCGTCAGTAGCCAGGTATTGAGTAAGCACCGAGACTGCAGGGCCTGGGTCGGATGAAAAAGTGAGGTAGAGCTGAGTGTCATCAGCATATTGTTGGTACTTAACTCCAAACCTCCGAATGACCTTATCTAGCAGCCTCCTATAAACGTTGAACAAAAGGGGAGACAGAATAGAATCCTGCAGAACCCCACAGGGCAGGTCCTGAGAGGATGATGAACAATTGCCCATCACCACTCCCTGAAACCTCTCCCGCAGGAAGGAGTGGAATCACTCAAGAGTGGTCCTGCAGTTTTGTCAACACCACCATCTTGTGGTCAACTGTATCAAAGGCAACTGCAAGATCTGACAGGATCAACAGGGTAGACTTTTCCATGTCACTCTCCAGGTAATCGACCAAGGCCACAAGCGCAGTCTCCATACCATAACCAGGATGGAATTCTGACTGAAATAGGTCCAGGAATCCAACTGTGTTGAGATGAGCCTGGGGCTTTCCGGCAATCACCCGTTCAATAACTTTCCCTAAAAAGGGAAGGTTAGAGACAGGCTGAGTCGGCATCCAAAGATGCCTTCTTAAGCTGGGGCCAGACAACTGCAGTTTTAAGAATGTCGACACCCTCCCCTCCCCAAGGGAGGCATTGACAACCCCAACCAGTGACTGCCCCAGTATCTCCTGACTGGCTTTCACCAGCCAAGATCGGCAAGGATCTAGTTCACAACTGGTCGCCCTCAAGCATCTTTTCCACATCAGTGGGTGATGCCGGTTTGAAACTGATTCAAATAAGTAGGACCGAGCTTCCATAACCTCAAACTCTGACTTTGCAGGTAAAATGGCAGCACCCAAGTCATGGTGAATACGAACAATTTTGTCTACAAAGTAGTTAATAAAAATGTTATAGCGGGCATTAGACAACTCCATTTCCGGGCGGAGGCAGACTGGATTAACCAGGCCTTGCACCAGCTCCACTGCATGAAACTTTGCAGATGCTAATGATAGTGGAGAAGAAAGCTTTCTTCGCTGCCATCACAGCCACAATATAGTCCTTTAAAAACAATCTATGCCACAATCTGTTGGCTTCAGCTTGAGTCGATCGTCACCTGCTCTCTTAATTGCCTACGCTCCCACTTCAGCTGCCTTAGGTCCTCTGTATACTAGGGGGACCTGTGCTGACGCAGCAGTGGGAGTGGACATCTGGGTGCCAGATAACTTTGAAAAGGCCAAAGTGTCTTTACAGATCACAGCCACTCTGCCCTCCCCAGTCTCTGATCTGAGACCCATGCTGCACCAAGTACCCAGTTGGCACCATCTGGTACACAATCAGCCCAGGTGCTTCATCCAGCCAGGTCTCTGTAATGCAAATGAGGTCAACGGCCTTACCTAAACGTCACAGATTATTGATGTTTTATTAGCCACTGACCTCGCATTAAGCAGCATCAGTGTCCGATCAGAGGCTCTCCTGGCCTTAACCCCCAAATATCCCAGAAAGGGGGGGGGGTGTTTGGGACTGGGGACAGACAACCAGCTGTGTCTCCCTAGTGTTCTAATAGTCTCTCCTCCTCACCGCCATACCTTCTTCCCCTGACCAACATGACTGCAATAGCTGCCCCCTTCCAAACCCCCTCCAAATAGGCGTCACATTTTAGCACATGATTCTCAATCCCCACAAGGACCTAGGGAGGGGGGTAACCAGAGAGGTTCTCCTGAACCCAGTATCCCCAGAGGTGACAGGGAAACACCATCTACCCCCTCTCACATGAGGCCATGACACGTCCTCTTCCTCAGTGGCCGACCACCCTCCTCCCACCAAGAAACCATGGCACTTCCTCCCACCCTCTTCCCCAGTGCCCGTACCCCCCTCCCACTGGAAGGCCAAGCCACTCCCTCACACAATCTGTCCATACTCCTCTCCCCCCACCCCCTCCCAATCCCACTCCTGCCCATAAAATTAATCTTAACATTAAAAATTAAGATTAATTAAATTAAATTAAAAATTAAGATTCAATTAATTTAAAAATACGTTAGATAAAATATAATGATTTTTCTCCTAAAGTCAGATTTTCATATATCCTGTGACTACTGCTGCAGCACGAGGCTTGAAATGTAATTTAGGATGCTGCAGTTCCAGGTCTTCTAAAAGGATAAGGAGAAATGCTGCTAGACAGCTTTTTATATGAGTTTCTGTTGGCACAGATTGACCAGATCAACTGGTGTAAAATGAAATGGAAAGTTTTATTGGACTGTTTCAGGAGTTACAGTACAACCTTTAAGCTGTTTAGGCATCTTTAGTGCCTGTGTGAATCCCATTCTCTTCAATACGACTTGTGTTAGTGCTGGCATTAAACAACTTCAGAATCTTGCAGTCCATTTTAGAGTCGAGGTGAGTATCTCCAGGGCCGGACTTAGGAATTTTGCATCCCATGGCTCTTCTCAGGCTGCTGCCCCCAAACCCCACCCCCATGCTGCATGTTCATGGGTGGGGGAGCCCTGTGTGAATGACGTTGTGTGCGCACCCGCAGCGAGTGGGGGTACATGCGCGCGCCCATCTAACATTCATCCCCACACACAGAGCAACCAGGAAAAACGGCGGTTGCTCCGTGGGTGCAGATGAGCGGGGAGGTGAGTGGGGATGCGCGTGTGACCGTGTGAACACCCTGCGCTCACACTGATGCGCCCACAGACCCACCCCACCCAGCGGAGCCATGTTAAAAGGGGCTGTGAGGAGCCACTCGAAGAACAGAAGGTTACTGCTTTGTAAAAAGGGTTCTTCAAGATGGCTTCGAACAATCTCACAACACCCACCCTTCCAGCCCCGCATGGAATTTTTTTCTTGTATTCCAAGAAAGGGTTGGAAGGAACTGTCATTCTTAAGGGAGATTGCTTTTTATACTAGAGGAGCCCGAGAGCATCACGCGGTCTTTTATTTGAATATGGTGAGCATGCACAACCAAGTTGTGAGAATGTTTGGAGCCATTTCGAAGAACCTTCTTTACAAGGCAACCATCTTCTGATCACTCTCATGGGGAGGAGTTTGTAAACAAACAGTTTTATCTCCCAGTGGGGGATATTGTCCTGCTGCTGCAGCAGCACTACTAGCAGGCAGAGACAGGTCAGGGATGGGGACCCAGGCAGCAGGCTTCGACTGTGAGCAGCAGCCTCTGCTTATGCAGGGAGAAAGGGGTGGGGGGACGGAGTGGAGAGGCACCAGCTAGGATTGCTGCCCTCCAGAAACCGAGGTCCGGGCCGAGGGGGCCTGCCCCTAAGTCTGGACCTGGGTATCTCTCATTGAGTTTTTGAAGAAAGTCTTTGGGATAGCTAGTGTTAGTGTGAAGAAGGCTAAGTAGTTACAGTGGTACCCGAATGCTATATTTTAATCCAATGGAAATTGCCTCTTCCAAAAAGAAGTTGTAGCCAGAGCACTAAAAATGATACTGCATGTGTTGTGTGATGGAGGAACCAGGCTGCAAGATTTATTAAGTATGGAGTGAAATATCTCTGCTATTTCTGAGTCCTTGTCAAATTTATTTCTTGTTTTATGGACTGACTTTTGTGATACTTTTCTCAGCCCCTTTGAAAGCCCATTTTATTCCCCTCTGATTCACTTTTTAATGATACCTTTGTTTAGATTATTTATTTGTAGTGGCATTTGTATGCCACCCCCTCCTGCTACAAGCATCCTGGGGCAGCTAACAACATTTTAAAACATAATAAAATTCATTAAAATAACACTTGCCAAGATCCCCCCCCAACAATAAAACCCCACCCTAACCCATCCCATCTCCCTCGGTAAAGGCACGGCAGAACAGCTAGGTCTTATATTTTTACGGAAAGAGGGGAGGTCAGCGGTCAGGTGGACCTCCAATGGGAGGGAGTTCCACAGTGGCGGTGCAGCCACCGAGCACGTCCTCATGGTCGACACCCAGGGGACTTCAAGAAGGGTGCCCCCAGCCTACCGCGGAGGTTAATCCAGAGTCTGGAGGGTGAGGCGGTCCTGTAGATAGGTGGGGCCCAGGCTGTTTAGAGCTTTAAAGGTCAACATCAACACCTTGAATTAGGCCCGGAAGACTATCGGCAGCCGGTGGAGAGAACGAAGCACTGGAGTAATGTGCTTGCGTCGGCCCGTCCTTTTCAGGAGACGAGCCGCTGCATTCTGCACCAGCTGCAGTCTCCGGATCATCACCAAGGGTAGCCCCACGTGGAGCGCATTACAGTAGTCTAATCTCGAGGTAATAAAAGCATGGATGATTGTGGCCAAGTCAGAGACATACGGCCTAAGCCGACGTACCAGGTGTAAATGGCGAAATGCACCCTTGCCACAGCTGCCACCTGGACATCCAGGCAGAGCTGTGGATCAAAGAGCACCCCCAGACTATGGACCTGGGATACCAGGGGAAGACAGACCCCATCACTGATGGGGGGCCATCACTCCCCCTGCTTTCCCCACACCCATCACCTCAATCTTGTCAGGATTTAACTTTCAGGCGGTTCACCCTCATCCAGTCCCCCACAGCTGACAAACCTGGGTCTGATGAAAAGGAGATAGTTGGGTGTCATCAGCATACTGATGGCACTTTGGGCCAAACGCTCTAACAACCTACCCTGAAGGCTGCATATACACATTGAATAAGAGAGGGGACAAGTTGGAACCCTGCAGAACTCCACATGTGAGGTCCCGGGAAGAAGGTAAATAATCACCCAGCACCACACACTGGGTTCTCCCAGCCAGGGAAGAGTGGAACCATTCAAGAACAGCCCCAGTCATTTACAAAGTAACAACCTAAAAGGTGAAAGTTCATTTCTCATCCTCAACCAATCTCAGGCTAAACTTACTGTTTATCTTCTGCATCTTCATTTTTTATTTATATCCCGCACTCTCTCGCCAAGGCAACTTGAGGCGGCTCACAACAAAAATGAAATCACCACACAATAAAGCATAACACCTGGGCTTAATCCCACGTAGGGGACCCAGTAACAAAGGCAAAGAAAAACCCACCTCTATACAATACATCCAATATTAGTCATAGTTACAGCTCACTTCATCTACCCTACCCCTCACCGGTATCAGTTCTGCATTCACCCCCTGCTTCCACCAGGGGTATCATATAACCAACCTCAAGTCATCCCTTCACAAGGGAGAGACAGAGGCCCATATAATAACATACCGGCGGGAGTACATATGTCTAAACCTTATCTAAGCCCTCTACAGCCCCCCGCCAAACCCAACCTCCTGGCCCAACTGAAGGGCATGACCAAAGGGCAGGCATCTTTGATCGTGCCCCTTCGAGCCGTGCCCCCGACATGTGCCTCCGGCCACCCCTGGTGTTGTGGGGAGCGGCCCAGAAGAGAGTGGCTTAAGGCCCCGCCTCCGCAAGGGTGGGAGGGAAGGGCGAGCAAGTCTATGGCCCTTCACCGGCCAGATAGCAATCCCCCCCCCACATACCAGGTAATGGTGTCTGTTGTCATCACACGGGTGTGGGTGTGTGTGTGTGTGTGGAGATCTTTCACGCTCTGCTGGCCGCCCTGCCACTTCTGACCGCCCGAACCTGCTGCTCTTCTACTCCCTCCAGGCGGCCACTTTATGATGGCTTATGATGTTAAGGAGGCAAAAATACATGATCAGGTTAATTGTCAGAAAGTAAAGTGAGGCCTGTGGGTGTTCAGTCTCTGTTGTATTATTCTCTACACATCTGAAATGTACTTGCATAGTTAAAGGTAAAATTTGCACTCCAGTTATTTTGTTTTTGGCAAAGCTAGAATGTGCTTCAAAAATATATAGGGGTATTCTGATAGAATCCACCACTACTGAGGCAAACTGCTGATTGGTTCGCTATGATACTCCAACTATATAAGGAGGGAGGAAGCTAAAGGAGTAACTGATCCAGAAATCCATGGTTACTGTGGCTTGATTGTTCAGCACCTTCTTAACAATTTGGATCAACAGGATTTTGTGTTGATTACCTGAGGGATCAGTGTAATTAGCCTTTGTCATGACATAGAGTATGAATCCGCTTCTGAGATGTTGGAACTAACCAATCCTACCTGGCACTCAAAAGGATTACTTTAGCAAGCAATAATGGCAAGCACCATCCTGCAGGAGAACCAGAGAAAAGGCGCTGTCTTATTGCATCATTTAGCCTCTTGCACTTAATGCCATTGGCCACATTAAATGTCACATCCACTCTTCAGAGTGGTAAGCTAGCATGTGGTGGAAGGGATTGCACTTTGGTGTAAGGGATAGGGACAGCTAAGGCAGAAATAGAACAGATTATACATAAAAGAGATTTTGTTCTCCTTTATAATAGCAACTTGAAAAGCCAAAACGTGTGGAGTGGCTGAAGTATTAGGATTTAGTTTTTTCTTAATTTGCATCTTTGTTGCATTGGTCTTTGGGGAGGTGGTGGTGGTGGACGTTAGTATAGATGCCCTATATTTTGGGAATCGGTTAGATCTTAATTCAAACCATATTGCCAAAGCAATGCTTGCAAAACTGCAACCATGGGTGTTTTCAGATGTTACGAGATCACAGTGAACCATGGTAAATACTCACCTGTGGTCACTGTGTCTCGAACGTCTGTTTGGCGGCCGCCAGATGTTCGCCACGGTCAATTACCTGCATGGGGTCAATTTGAACCAGGCTAGCCGGGGGAATGTCCTGGGAAGCGTGGTCAAAGAGATCCCCAGCGGGGACCAAAAAAAAAATGTCTGGCCGGGCGCCATGGCCCGGGATCACCAGCGGGATCCCGGGCTGTGGCGAATTCGGCTGGATGCTGTGGCCGCATTGGCTCCGCTGCCGCCCACCCGTCTCCCCAGAGGGTGGGCGGCGGGGAGCGTGGAGGGGCCGGGGCCGTGCGCAGCCCCGCCCCCTCCCAGATTCCCTGCCGGGATACCCCGGCACGTCTGATATGGCGTGACGGGGTCACCCCGGCGGGGGATGGATTCGGTGTTTTTGGTACGGGGCCAAGCGGCCCCGTAACGTCTGAAAACACCCTATATTTCTTTGATAAGGCATCTGTGGTGATCAGTGGTAATCTTTTGTTTTGAGCTATGCTGTATGAGATGGAACTTCCACCTCTTAAGCAATGTATCCTGAGTTTTTAAGAATCAAAAACAACTCTCCGCATGCTTGTTTCATTGGAGGCTTTAAAAGTGGTCTTGTAGGGGACTCAATAGGGAGGTGTAAAAAAGCAGACCACACAACAACAGAAATGTCTAATTCTGTAGCAGCAAAGTAGTGATAATAGTAGTTATATATGGAATTGAGTGATATCAACATGGGTAACCAAAAGAGGAAGTGTCTTGATGGAGCTTGTTACTGAAAGGTTTGAATATGGAACTATTATCTGACTATATTTTACTGAGAACTGCTAGTATCTCTCTTTATTGTATTGTAAGTAAACATGTTTGAGAATTTGTTTACTGCTTACAAAATAGTGACTTGTTTGATATTTTTTTCTCATGTTAATATACTGTAAGCATTTATGTATATTTGGATAAGTGCATACTAAAGTTCTTTGGGAGGTTTTTTTATTTTACTTGGTTTTGGGGTGACAAGAAATTTTGTCTAAAGCTGTTATAGTAACTCCTTTTTAATACCAATTTATGGCAGAAGTGGCTTTGACAGCTTTTTTCTCCTTCATCCAGCCACTTCTCCCATCTGTTCCTTCTCCTACTCCTTCTCTGCCATAATTCCTCCAGAAAATAAGTCCCCTATCTGGCCAAGTTGCTGAGCTGAGATGGAACTGATGTCTTCAGTCAGCAAGACTTCATGCACGTGCGACTCAGACGAGCAGTAGTTGGATGTTAGAAACGTTTGTCAAGAATCCTTATCTTGTGTGTCTTTTTTTTAAAAGCCCAGTTCTGGATTATGATCATTCTGGGGATTCCATCAATCGGATTCCAAATGCTATATTAATACTTTCAAGAGTGAAAGAATCTCGTATGTAGATGTTAGTGTATAGGAAAGAAATAAAAGCTGTGGAGGTGAAGCCACTGAATTCTAGAACAGTAGTTTCCAACCTTTTTGCATGCATGATGCTGTTTTGAACCTACCTTAAAACAAAATGTTGTGTTTGCAAATAGCAGCAAAGGTAATGCAAAGGATTAAATATGAATCAGATCATGACCCCATCCACAGATGATGTTGACCCCACTTGGGTCCCTGATCTACACTATGGGAACTGCTGTTCTAGGACATTTTTGACAAAGTACAGGAAAGAGGAGAAACTTAATTGCAGTGAGAGGTTCTGTGAGTAATTTTTGTAAATCGGTGGTTCTAGAACCACACTCTGCCCCTTTTCTTGCCTGCGGAAGTTGAAACCTCCCCCCTCCCCCCATTGCACTTGCATATATATGCATACATAACATATTGCTCCTTCTCTCACTCTCCACCTTCCCAGCCACCTGTTGCTTTTGCTTTCTGTCCCTGGCTCTACCCCATCACCCCCCAGCTCAGTCATTGTGGAGCTGGGTGTTTGCCACATATGCATACCCAGCCCCCCCCCCGCCCCCATGTCAAACTGTGATTCCCAGTTTGAGAACCATAAATAATGAAATTGGTTCAACCCTTTCGTTCTGCGTTACTTACGCAAATAATTGATCTGTACTGTTTCCTTATGTTGCTAAACATTTTTAGCTCTTACTAAACTTTTTTTTATTAAACTCCGATTAGAGAATTTGTCAGGGCTGTAATTACATACCCTCTTACTGATGGCCCTAGGCTCTGGCTAACTTAATCATCATTAGTACTAATCCGTGTGAATTTTAAATATCAGTCCATTTGCCCTCATTTGGCCCCTTTATAGCTTTATTTTATATATATTTACACTTTTTTTTTTTTTTTTAAAACAGCGGATGACAAATAGCAGCAGTTCCCCTAGCCTTCTTAACGACAGTGCCAAGCCGTATGCAGGCCATGGTAAGAATTTTTAAAGAAATATATGCAAAGGTATGTTCTAAAACTGTCCCTATGAAAAAGGTGAAGTGTAAGGGAGTTATCCCATTTAACTTGACTACAATAGAAGGTTTCTTCACATGTGTACATAATCAGGGGCAATAATCACTTGCTACACCCTCATTTTTGCTCACACGACCAGAGGGATATTTAGTGAGGCAAAAGTGTGTTTATCCTGAGATTGGGGATGTGATCTTACAGTTGTGCTCTTCTGAACAGTTTTTGGAGGGTTATAGTCCCATGGTGGTTGATAATGATTAACAACTTATCAACTGCTTATGTGAACAAGAACTGGGGTGTGTAAGCTTATTCCTTCATTATCCTCTCAACCACTATAGGTATTTGGTGTCATCTCACACCCAACTTGGGTCATAGCAAGCATTTTCCATTTAATTTTCCCACGCTCTGATGTTATAGCCCCACCTCAGCATTCCCCTTCAGTTTGTTTCTTACGTGTATACACTGCAAACCAAAAAAGGCAGGAAGAGAATCAAACAAATGTTTGCACGGCTGAATGATAACATTAAGGAGGCTATCAGAGCCAAAAACTTGTCTTTCAAAAAATGGAAAAATATTCCAAATGAGATAAATAGGAATAGACATTGGCAGAGAGAATGCAAAACCATTATAAGGCAGGCCAAGAGGGAATTTGAGGAACTACTTGCTAAGGATGCAAAATCCAATAGCAAAATTTTCCAGTATATCCGAACCAGGAAACTTGCTAGAGAGGCAGTTGGTCTGCTAAATAGTTGGGGAATAAAGGGGGATGGTCAAAGATGACAAGGCCATTGCTGGGATTAGCACCTGTGAGAATACATTAATCCCCTATTATCCTGCAAAAACACATGTCCTTGTAAGAGCTACATTTGGGAACCTGGTAATGTGCAAGTGTACTCGCAGGTTAAAAAGGGATTAGTGCATTCTCGCAAGGACTACAAGTTTGCAAGAGGTGTGGAGGCTGTTTAAAAGCACCCTTCTGGAAGCCCAGATTAAATGCATCCCGCAAGTTAAAAAAGGAAGCAGGAAGACCAAAAGTCTTCCACTGTGGCTTAATGGGGAGGTAAAGGAGGCTATTAGAGCCAAAAAGGCATCCTTTAAGAAATGGAAGGCTAGTCCCAATGAAAATAATACGAAAGAGCATAAACACTGGCAACGTAATGTAAAGTGTTCATAAGGCAGGCCAAGAGAGATTTTGAAGGGAGGCTTGCTAAAGAGGCAAAAACAAGCAACACAAACTTTTTCAAATACATCAGAAGCAAGAAGCCTGCTAGGGAGTCAGTTGGGCCATTGGATGACAGGGAGTAAAAGGGGCGCTC
>QEPC01008677.1:2914873-2994063 GCA_003113815.1 Sphenodon punctatus | reverse complement strand
CTGGTTGGTGGTTAAAAAACAGAATTACTAGGCATATTGACAAACATGATTTACTGGGTAAAAACCAGCATAGCTTTAGCAAAAAGAAGCCATGCCTCACTAATCTAATAGAATTTTAGGAGAATGTCAACAAGCATGTGGATGATCTGGTTGATTATATTTGGATTTAAAAACATTTGACATGGTTCCTCACCAGAAACTCCTGGACAGACTAAGTAGTCATGGGATATAAGGAAGAGTCCTGTCATAGATTGGTAGCTGGTTAAAAGATAGAAAACAAAGGGTAGGAATAAATGATAATTTTTCAAGTAGGAGAGAGGTAGACAGTGGGGCGCCTCTGGGGTCAGTACTGGTACCAGTACTGTTTAACATATTTATTAGTGATCTGGAAAATGGGGGTAAAGAGTGAGGTGGCTAAACTCACAAATGACACCAAATTATTCAAGATAGTTAAGACCCAGGCAGACTGTGAGGAACTACAGAGAGGTCTTGCACAACTAGGTGAATGGGCAATAAAATGGCAAATGAAATTCTGTGTTAGGTGCTAGGTGATGCACACAGGGAAAAATAATCCTCGCTATACATAATGCGAAGTTCAAATCTAGGTGTAACCACTCAGGAGAAGGATCTTGGAGTCCTCGTGCATAGTTTCTCGAAGACATCAGCTCAGTGTTCAGCAGCAGTCAAAAAGTCAAACCAACTGCTAGGCGTTTATTGCAAAAGGAATAGAGGATAAAAGGGAAAGTGTTTTAATGCCACTGTATAAATCTTTGATACAACCCCATCTTTAATATTGTGTGCAGTTCTAGTTGCCCCATCTCAAGAAAGATTTAATAGAACTGGAAAAGGTTCAGAGAAGAGCAATAAGGTTGATCAAATTCCACATGAGGAGAGGCTCAATGGGCTGGGGTTGTTTAGCTCGAGAACAGGCGATTAAGGAGGGAATATTATATGATAGAAGTTTTTAAAATCATGAGTGGCATGGAGAAAATAAATAGGGAACTGTTGTTTGCCCTTTCTCACAATAAAATAAGAAGGGGACATTCTCTGACATTAAATGGTGGCAGATTTAAAATGGACAAAAGGAAGTACTGTTTTGTGCATTGGACAATGCAGTTGTGGAACTCATTATCAGAGGAGGCTGTGAAAGCCAGCAGCATACCTAGCTTCAAATGGAAATTGGATAAATTCTTAGAGAATAGAGCCATAAACAACTACTAGTTGGGGCTTAAACCCCTGACTACCAGTAGTTGGGAGCAGTCAGCAGGAGATGGTTCGTGACCTCTGCATGTACTTCTTTTGAGTACCTGAGCTGGCCGTTGTCAGAGAAAGGATGCTGGACTAGATAGACGACTGGTCTGACTCAGTATGACACCTCTTACATTCTTTCCCGCTGTCATGGAACTTGGTAATAGCACACAACCATGAAGAAGAAAAAAGAGCTAGAGGATTGCCTATGTGAGAGAGGCCTTTTTAAAACTGCACCATGTGTGCAGCAAAGATTCTGCATACCGACACCCACAGCAGGTGTCTATTTTGTCTAGGTGCCAAGCACAATGCTGCAGCGTGCTCCATTTGTTTGGGGTTCAGACCCTGCACTGGGAAGGACAGGGTGCATCGGCTAACAGAGCACCTTTTAGTTCAGGCCATGTCTGCTCAGGAGCAGGTTCCAGGAGTGACTGAACTGGAGACTTGTCAACAGCGGCCCTGACGTTCTTCTGTTGTGACCCATGCCCCGGCAGGGGAAGTGTCATGGGGATGGTGAAGGTACCTTGGTACTGAAGTGGTCGAGGCTGGCGTGCGTGCTGCAGGGTCCGAGTACACCCCAGACCTTGCCAAGCTGAACCGTCCCTCTCTGCATTGAGGCAGGTCACCTTGCACACCCCTCCACATCAAGACCGCCCTCCAGAGCAAGACTGGCTCAGAAAGAAGAGCCGACACAAGTGGACTCCGACACAAGTTTTTTCTTGAGGAGTCGGGGGGGCGGGGGGAGAAACCTGACAGCCTCCTGATAAAGAGGGGAAGGGGATTCATGTGCTGGGATGGCATGGCACCAAAGTGTCTTGGCACCTCACTAGGGTGTCCTATGATGTAGCTGTCTCCGGAGCCTGAGGGATGGCAGTAGGTATCGCTGTCAGGTGGCACACCTGGTTATGCTCTTCGGGGCTCTCTCCTGAGGCCCAGTATGTGGTGGAGAGCCTGCCTTTTGATAAGCAGGGGCTGTTCCCTGCCACCACTAATCGGGCACTCCGTCAGATGAAGACTGACCGGAGCACGGCCCAGGTGATGGGCTTGAAGGTGGCAGTTGCTACATCATCCCAGGTGTCTGAGGGACCTTTAACTCCAGAGTCCTCAGTGTCAGCAGGGCAAGCCAGCCTTCAAGGCACCACCATACTTGTATCCCCCTCCGCAATTTGCTAAAGCTCAGGTGAGCTGCCTAAGCATCCCACAGGGATAAGGGTTCTGCCCTAGCGGCAAGCAGATAGCCCCCACACAGGAGGGCCCTCCTGCAGAGAAGCACTTTAGAGCTGGGCCTGGACCCCAGGGGGATGGTGCTGAGGCCATATGAGGCCTCTTGGAGGGCCATCACCTCCAGCAAGTGTGTACTGACCACTGTTATAGATGGCTAGCCATTACAGATGGCAGTTTGCCTCTTGGCTGAGGGACCAGCTAGTGCGCACACAACCCCTGCGTCACGTAGCAGTGGCAGCAGCCCTGGGAGGGGAAATCCCCACTTAATGGCAAAGGGAGCCATTGAACCAGTCCCACAAGAAATGTGGGGTCAGGGGTGTTGTTTCCCTTTTCTGGTGCCAAAGAAACTGGAGGGATTCTAGCCAATTCTTGATTTGAGGACACTCAGATATGTTCACCATTACTAGTTCTGTATAGTAATTCGGTTTCAAGTGATCCCATTGCTCAGGGATGTGTTCACCACCCTAGGCATGAAAGATGCATACTTTCATATTACCGTCCATCTGGGACACTCCAGATTCCTCCGTTTCACCCTGGAAAGGACATGCTACCAATTTGTGGTTCTCCCCTTTAGGCTTTCTACTTCTCCTAGGGTCTTTATGAAGTGTCTGGCCCCACTGGCAGCAGCCCTCCGCAGGAGGGGTTGCTTTGTTTACATGTACCTAGATGACTGCCTTTTTAGGGCCAGATCATGTGAGGTACTAGGTGCCCAAGTGTGGGAGTTTAGTATCCTCATTAATTGGAATCCCCCCTGGTCCCGGCTCCTGTTTATAACATTTATTGGGGCTGCCTTAGGTGCCATAAGAGTCTGAGCATTTATGCGGAATGATGGATATCTGGTCATTTGGAACAGATGCTTGCTGGCCTTGAGGGACCCATGCCAGACTTGGCTTTTCTTTTCCAGATTATTGGGACTCATGGCATTTACAACATTCACAACCCCCCTGGCCCAGTTGTGGCTCCGCCCACTGCAGTGGTAGCTTGCCCCCTGGCTGTTCCAGGGTCTGAGACACCCAGGACTGCAACTAGTTGTGTACATCTGGGAGCCCTGAACAGCCTATGGTGGTGGACTGTTGAGGCCAATGTATGCAGAGAGGTGTCGTTCCAGCAGCTGCCATTCTGCTTGCTGATTGCCATGGATGCTTCCATGTTTGACTGGTGTGTGCGCATTCTGGAGGCATATCCATATATATGATTATTGATTTTAATTATTAGTTACATATAAATGTTCAGGAACTCAGGGCCCTATGACTGGCCCTGAGGACCTTTGAACCCCAAGTGCGAGGACCATGCATACTCATTTGCACAGACAATGCAATGACAATGTTCTACCTGAACTGGCAAGGCGAGGCGCTCTCCTTCCCTCTGAAGCAGGAGTCTCTCAGGCTGTGGGAATGGTGTTTGCCTAGGGTAGTGTTCCTGGTCACCATGCATGTGGTGGACCAGGAAAACTGGCATGCAGATGGCCTCAGCAGGCCTCTGGTAGGGTCCCATGAGTGGGTCCTAAAGCACTCATTCTTTCAGATGCTGTTGCATAGGTGGGGCATGCCAGTGGCAGATCTCTCTCTCATATTATTAATATTGATTTTAATTATTTTTATTGCTGTTTTTATCATTGTAAGCTGCCCTTAGTATCTGCAAGAAGGATGGTATATAAATACTACTAACATAGGACAAAGCCATTCTGGAGAACAGAAACTTCCTTTCTCATTTCACCCCGGGCACAGGGGGACCAGGACTTCCAAACAGTGCATCTCGTGGTGGAGATGTATATTGAAGAGTTGTGAGGTGGCTGGGCTCCAGGGACTCGAAGTCAGGGCCCACTCCACCCCCGACTTTGGCTGCATCTGTTGTGGCTTTGGGACATGTCCTGCTGGAGAACATCTGTAGGGCAGGCATATGGAGTTCTCCATCAACTTTTGTTAAGTATTATGCAATTGATCTGGTTTCTCAGAAAGAGTCCAAGTTTGGATTTTCCCTGTTTGCCTTATAAACAGGTCTGCTGAGCTACAAACTGCAACCCACCTCCAGGGTCTTGCTTTCTAATCTACCTATAGTGGGACTAGGTGAGAGGATAACGAAGAATGGTACATTTCTAAGTCCCAACTCCCTCCTAGCTTGCAATAGTTATATCATGAACTGAAGGGGAATGCTGAGGTGGGGCTATATACGTACACCCTCATAGGGAGTGATGTCAGAGTGTGGAAAAATTGAAGGGAAAGTGCTTGCTATGATCCAGGTTGGGCACTAAATGGCGCCAAATACCTATAGTAGGATTTGGTGAGAGGATGCAACTAGAAGACGACAGGTAAGAAACTTACTATTTCAACTAGTGCTCATTTTGCAGTTCTTCTGCATTTTCAAGCCAAATTACTCTAATTTTTCAGCCTGCCATTCATTTTAATGGAAAAATCTGGAGCAAATTTGTTTGGCACGTGGTCATTTAAACCAACACTTTTGTTAGAATAGGAATGTAGAAATTGCCATATTGGATCCATCTACCCATGTGTCTTATTGGTGACAGTGGCCAGCACTTGAAGTATCACCAGTGCATTGCAACTCTGAAAAAACACCTACCAATATGCATGGACGTACTTCCTTTTTAATTATATATTTCAGTCAGGTTTTATTGACAATTTAACTGAAGTTAAGATTAAGATATGTATTACAGAGCCTGTAAAATAGGTTAACATCTTTAAAAGATTTTCTACATCTTAATTTCAGTAAAGTTGTCAATAAGACCTAATTGAAATGGAGATAAATCAGAAAGGAAATAAGGTCATGTAGATGTGGCATTTTATAAAAGGTGTAGCTGAAAATAATTACCATTTGGATTAAAATAAATTGGCAAATGGAATTTGGAAAGATATGAAAGCATAGTATTCTATTTAAATAAATTTGCAATAAGAAAAGTGTATAAGATGTCTTAACATAAATTTTGTGTTGTGTTAAAGTTTGAGTATATGTGAATCTACCTTAACTACGTCTTAAAAGCAAAGGTTATTTTTATATTGGAATTTGCTTAGTTACTGAATTGCTTTTAGTTTTTTACATATTTGATCTTTACAGAACAAATTCAACTTTTTAAACTGCCCTTCTCCTCTTACCATCTTCTCCTCCTCCTGTTGGGTAGCTCTACCGCTTGACCACTAGGAGGCAGATGAGTCTATTCTTACACGCATGCTTGTCTGGAGCTACCTGGTTACTCCTCTCCAGTCCTTCATCTGCCTTTTGACCAGTAGGATACGCTTCACACAGGCTCCGCAAGACCTTCAAAAAAAAAAAAAAAAAAAGGAAGAGAAAAGTAAAAGGAGAGTTAAATGACAGGGAGACTATTGCAAGCTGAGATTGAAGTCTCGTTTAGGAGGCGCCGCTCCTCCTCTGGGCAATTCCCCCTCCCATCCACCCGAAGCTCAGGGGCAGCGCGCTGGGCACGCAGATCAATCAGATTGGCAAGGGCAGGAGAGCTCAGTGACAGCGTGGCTGGGCCCGGGAGCACAGACCATGCCTAATTGGCAAAAAATTAAGGGAGAAGCTCAGGAACAGTGACCGCGTGGCTGGCCTCTGTTTCCTCTGAGGGTAACAAATTAAAGAACTTGTCATGAGAATGAGTGAAGACCAGGCGGCACCGGCCTCTTCAGGCCCTGTAGCCAGGTCTGAAACAACGGCATCCCCGCATCAAAGCCAGGACATGCAGGTACAGTTAGCCTCTATGGCAAATTCAATGAAAGAAATTATGATTGCGCTGGGCAAGCTGGCAGACAAAAGGGAAAAGAAAGAGAGCCCCCTCAGACAGGTCCAGTAACAAAACTCTCTAAGGCGAGAAGATCAAGGGTGCCAAAAAGGAAGGTGAAGCAGCCACCAGAGATGAGCCGCAGACGTTTTGCTGGGCTCCTCTCTTCTGAGGAGAGTGAGCAGGGGGAACAGTGCACAGCTCCTCACTGGCCAGCAGCAGACAGAGTCAGAGCAAAAATACTCTGACTTAGGAGAGGGGGAATGGGGGGAGTCACCCTCGGACCCAAAAGACAGTGAAAGACCATTTCCATCACAGTGCAGGAATGAGCTGTTAGCTCAGGTTTTAAAGACTCTGCAGCTGAAGGAGAAGTCCTCCAAGTGGGATTCTTCAGATTCCCAAGAAGAAGAGACTAGGCATTACATCCCGACAGTTCATGGAAGGGATCAGGGACTCCCTCTTGATAAGGCCTTCGAGTGTTTAGTCCTCGATGAGTGGAAGCACCCAGACAAGGGTACAAAATGAATAAAACGCAAGATTCCCTATATTCTTTCACCAGGAAGAAGGAACCAATGTTTAGGAACCCCAACGCGGTGGCAGCGTCACTTGCTAAGCATACTGTGTTCCCAACCGAGGGGGATTGTCACCCCTGGGATGCAACCGATAGAGCGGGGGACACAACCCTCAGGAGGGCTCTGGAGTCCACCTCAGCATCCCTGAAAGTCAGCATAGCGGCCTCCTATGTATCCAGGGCCGTGCTGGCCTGGAGGTGTAAGACCCCGAGATCTCGGAAAGGAGATCACAAAGGATTAATTCCAGGATCTGCCTGGCCGCAACTTTCCTGGCAGACGCAAGTACAGACTTTTTAACTTGGTCCGATAGAGCAGTGGCGAATAACGTAGCAGCCCGGCGTAGGGTGTGGTTGCGTTCCTGCGATGGGGATGTAACAACAAAGAATCTACTCGAGGCATGCCCATATAAGGGTTCTAAACTATTTGGAGTTTGTTTAGAAAAGGTGCTGGAGGAGGCTTCCAGTAAGGACAAACCATGAACGCTCCAACAAGTGAGTACGAAGAGAGGCTCCTTTCGGGGGCATTCCTTTCGTTTCAGGGCTTTTGGAGGCACCTCCAGGAGGTTCCATGTCCAACCACAGAGAGGTTACACCCCCAGCGTCACCTTCAGGGGAAGGGGATTCAGAGCAGGACGATATGATATACGTTGAGCAAGAGGTTTGGGGGCCAGTCTCTCAAGACAAGAAGCGTGACTATGCCGACGCACAGGTGGGGGGCAGACTCCAGCAGTTCCACATGACATGGGCCCAATCAGTCACAGATTCCTGGGTTCTCTCTTGTGTGGAAAGGGGTTACGCCATCGAGCTAGACTCCTTCCCCAGACACAGATTTCTCGCATTCCCAAGTTCAAAGGACATTACAAAACATCTCGCTTTGACCGGAGAGATCAAAAGGCTAGTGGACATAGAAAGGGTGCCGCCACACCATCACTATTCCGGCCTTTACTCTATTCTTTTTCTGGTCTCCAAAAAGCTAGGAAAATGGAGAGCAGTTTTGGACTTGAAGGCCCTCAACTGCCACGTAAGAAAAAGAAAGTTCAAAATGGAGACAGTGACATCCATCTGTTGCAGCATCCAGAAGGGCGATTGGCTGGTATCTCTGGACCTCAGGGAGGCTTACCTGTACGTCCCGATCTGGGCGCCGCACAGAAGGTGGCTCAGGTTCTCCTACACCAGCGAGCATTGGCAGTTCAGGGCTCTCCCCTTTGGCCTATCGTCGGCCCCCAGGACTTTTACGAAGGTGTTGGTTCCACTTGTGGCGAATCTCCGAGCAGAAGGGATACACATCCACCCGTATTTGGACGATCTGCTGATCCGGGCCCACTCTTCAGAGAAGGCAACGGCAGACCTCAACAAGGCAATCTCCTACTTGGAGCAGCACGGGTTCCTTGTAAACAGGGAGAAAAGCCATCTTATACCGACACCAAGACTGGAGCATCTGGGAGCCATCATTGATACCAGCTCCGACCTCGCACTGGTCCCCCAGTCCTGGATACAGAAGATCTGGAAACTGGTGAAGATCCTCAGAGTCGGCAAACGAATGAGGCTCAAACAACTGGCAACGCTGTTGGGACTGCTCATATCCTGCACAGCCCAGGTAATGCGGGGAAGGTTTCATCTACGCCCCTTACAGAGGCTGCTAAGGCCTTTCCAGCGCGAGCTTACCAGCGGGCACAATCCCTGGGTAACCATCCCAAGACTCCTGCAAAGATCAGTGTCCTGGTGGTTAAGGCCCGCAACCTTCCAAGAGGGCGTACCGCTCACGGAACCAACAAGAGAGGTACTGACTACGGACGCCATTCTCGGGCTGGGGGGCACACACAGCGACTTGATCAGTACAGGGTATCTGATCACAGAGGGATGCACAGCAGCAGAGCAACTATCTGGAACTGAAGGCCATATGACTCGCCTTACAGCAGCTGTTCCCCTCCTTCACCCGATCACACCTGTTAATATACACCGATAATGTGACGGTGAAGGCATACATCAACCACCAGGAGGGATCCAGCGCACCATTGTTACACCGGGAGGCAGTCAAGTTGTTCAGGTGGGCACAGACACACGTAGCATCATTGAAGGCCCTTCATATCAGAGACCAGGACAATGTAAGGGCAGACTGGCTGAGTCGTCAAATCCTGGAACCCCACGAGTGGAGCCTCAACAAGTCAGTGTTCCGGGACATAACGAGATGGTTTGGCCTACCGCAAGTAGACCTATTTGTCACCAAGGACAATGCACAATTATCTCGCTTCATGACACGATCATCATGCAGGAAAGCGGAGGCAACGGATGCGCTGAATCAGCCGTGGCCCGAGGGCCTGCTTTATGCCTTTCCACCATTCCTGCTGATCGCACGAACAATAGCCAAAGCATGCAAAGAGCACACACTACTTCTCCTAGTCACACCATGGTGGCCCAGGAGGCCCTGGTTTTCAGAGTTAATAGAGCTCAGCCAGAACCAGTACAGACGGCTTCTGCTATGGGCGGACCACTTCTCCCAAGGGCCAGTCTTATGCTCAGAAATTCAGAACCTAAAACTAACAGTGTGGCAATTAAACGCTCGGCGTTAAAAAAAAAAAGAGAGGCTACACCGATGCAGTTCTTGCCACTATCTAGAAATCCATAAGACTGGCCGCTAGAAGAGCTTACCAGGCCACCTGGAAAATGTTCGCTGCTTGGTCCCTGCAGCAGGGGCAGGATCCGTGCAGGGCAGGGGTCCCACAGGTCCTGGACTCCTTTCAACAGGGGCTGGATAAGGGCCTTAGGGCCAACACCTTAGCAAGACAGGCTGCTGCAATAGACTCGGTGCTTAGAGCATCCACTAATAAGGCCATTTCTTCGCACAAGCATGTTAGGAGGTTCATTAGGGCAGCCAGGGTCCTGTCTCCCCCAGTAGTTCACAGAGTGCCCTCCTGGAACCTTAACCTGGTTCTGGAAGCTCCTGGTTCTGACGAAGCCCCCGTTCAAACCCCTGAAACATATCTCCTTATATTGTCTAACTCTAAAAGTTGTATTCTTAGTGACAGTAACATCAGCTAGATGGGTATCGGAGCTGGGGGCATTATCGATGGCGGAAAACTTTTGCGTGTTCCAGCAGGACTCTGTAACATTGAGACTGGACCAGGCTTTTCTACCGAAGGTCAACTCTGTGTGTCATAGAACCCAGGAGTTGGTATATCCCTCTTTCTGTCCCAACCCGGTTCACCCTAAAGAAAAATCCTGGCGCACGTCCTGAAAATCTATCTAACTAGAACTTGGGGATCCAGAAAACCCACAGCTCTTTCTGTAAATATCAGGCCAGGATATCAGGGGCTCAAGGCTTCTAAGACACTACTGTCCAAGTGGGCGAAGCAATCGATTGTAGAGCCATATAAGGCTAAGGGAAGGATTCCTCCCCTGCAAATTTGGGCCCACTTGGTATGCAGCGCAGCCGCATCATATGCCTTGAAGGTGAGAGCCTTGTACGAGGAAATTTGTAAAGCTGCAACATGGGCATCTCTGCACACGTTTGTGAAGCACTATAAGATCAACGTGTTTCAATCAGCAGAAGCAGCGTTTGGCAGACGGGTGCTGCAGGCGGTACTGGACTCACCCAGTGCTGTCGGCTCCCACCCAAAATAGTTTCTGGAGGCTGCTTGGGTACATCCCACCAGGAGGAGGAGAAGGAGATAAGAGGAGAAAGGAGAATTGATAACCTACCTTTCGGTGAATTCCTTTCTCTTTTACACTCCTTATCCTCCTCCAGCCCTCCCTGCCAGACAGCTAAGGGTAATCTACAGACATGGGGGAGAGCCATCCAAACTTACTTAGGCAGTCCATTATCAGCCAGTTTTTTTTAACTAAAGATAATTAGGGAATCAGAGTTTAGGTTCCTGATTTTCCTGTTATAGTTCTCAGTTCGTGGCAGTTTTCCGCAGGCAATACAATGGTCTTTTTTTATAGTTTTATTTTTGCGAGAAGCATGATTACAGGGGCACTTGACTATGATACAGACTGGAGAGGAGTAACCAGGTAGCACCGGAGGCGCATGCATGTAAGAATAGACTCCTCCGCCTCCTAGCGGTCAAGTGGCAGAGCTACCCAACAGGAGGAGGATAAGGAGTGTGAGAGAGAGGAATTTGCCGAAAGGTAGGTTACCAATTCTCCTTTCCCCCAAGGCTCAGGTAGTTAACAAGTAAAGTATAGATCAGATGTGGGGAACTAGCGGATTGGGAGCTGCATGCAGCTCTTGGCCACCTGTATCGTGGCTCTCGCCAGAAATGGCTGTCTGGGGACGTGTCCATGCAGCTCCTTCAGGAGCAAGTGATGCTGTGCCGCCATTTCCATGGCTGTTACTACTGGAGCGTTCTGGGAGATATGAGAACAGGTGCAGTGTGCCCCGTACTGCTCTTGCTGCTGGCCAAACCCACCAAACTACCTGGGAGCCAGAGATTTGATATGGGGGTGAGTGGAAAGGTTTGGAGGAAGCTCGCTGCCCCATCTCTGAGATTGTTGGAAGCCAGTGATCATGTAAAGCGTGGCTCTCAGCAATGTGAAAATGTTGGGATGAGGCTCTTGGTTTTGGAAACTTTGCCCACCCTAAGTTATATATAAAGAGGTATGTATAAAATATACAAAAATAAAACTTGTAATTAAAACCACACCCCAAACCCTACCCCTGCCTGCTAAATTGCCTTGCCAAATAGATAGGTTTTGTATTGCCTCTGGAAAATGCTCAGGCTTGGGCTTTGACTGACCTCCAGGAGAAGAGTTCCAAAGCTGTGGGTCAGCCACCGAGAACCATTCTCTGCATGCCCTTCTCGTACATATTATGTGCAGTGGTGGAACTTGCCAAAAGGTGTCTCCAGTTGGCTTTAGAGAGTGTGATGGGAACGTAGGGGAGGAGAGGCAGTCTTCTAGATGTTTAGGGCCTAAGTCTGCAATGATCCCATCTTTTAAATCATGTCATCTTCTAACTTGTAAATCCTGAGCAAATTTAAATGTAGAATTCTTTATGGAACCCTACAGAGCTGCTGAACTTCAGATTACCTGTTTAAATGTAGCTATCCGATTTGGTGTCCTTAAAGAAATGACTTTCCTATCCATGTGGCAGTGTGGGCTAGTGGAGAAGGTGTTGGAGTGGGACCTGGGAAAACAGGCTTCAATTTCCGTCGTAGCCAAGAACTAACTGGGAAGTCACTGTCTCAGCTGTCATTTCCCATCTGCAAGACAGGGTTCATGGGGATGTTGAGAGTGAACTAAATAAATAAGTATTGTAATGCACTTTCAACATGGAAAGCACTGTATACATTATAAAAGGAAATGTATTTTTTATTTATTTTTTAAATGGGGTGTTAAGTGGTGTGAAGATTCCTTAGCAAAATTATTTGTTCTGTTTAAAAGTTTTTCTAATGACAAGCATTCAATATGTAGCCTGAAATCTGAAAGTTAGTCTGACTCTTTCCACTTGCCATCCCCTCACGCTTTGCTGCTTCTGTCAGCTTTTGGCCTCTAGCATATTACTTGTGGTGATGCATGACAGGGAAAGAAAACAGACTGCCTTTGGCACCCCACTTTACTTTGTTAGACTGAACAGTTGTGGTTTGTTTTTTTTTTAAAAAAAACCCAAACCCCCCACCAAACTCAGCTTTTTATATACTAAGCACAATAGCTAATTGTTGAAATGATCAATATGGAACTCTATTTTGCCCTTCTTGAGACATGTGTCAGGGTAGAAGTATGCTTCAAAAGTCATAGTAACCATCTTCAAAGAGGCTCTGGTTTACAGACCACCCACCTCCACCCCGTCTTTAGCATTAGGGTGCTTGACAGCCCCCAAAGTGAATTTTATCATTGTATAAACAGGAATTTCCTGTTTCAGTGACATTTTGTCATTGATATTCAGTTTTTTGGCACTTCTGAAATTGAGTTGAGAATTGAGGTGGAGACTAATTTGCAAGACTAATCTACCTGAAATCTTTAGCCATAAATGTGTCTGGATCTGGGTTGAAGTTTCATAGGAGAGACTTGTAACCACAGATAGGAGAGTTTAATATTATTTGTAACTGTAAGTGGTGTATGCGACTGCTAAGCTTTTTGTTAAGGCCTGAAACAGTATAACAACAATAAAATATGTTGCATATTACTGAAGATAAACAGGAGAAACTTCAGTTTTAAAAGTTTTTTTCTATTTTTTGTGTTAAAGTATACAGTAGAAATGTTTTGTAAAACTCTTTTACAGATCCTCTAACTTCACCCGCTTCATCCTTGTTTAATGACTTTGCTGC
This sequence comes from Sphenodon punctatus, assembly GCA_003113815.1. Lineage (NCBI taxonomy): Eukaryota > Metazoa > Chordata > Lepidosauria > Sphenodontia > Sphenodontidae > Sphenodon > Sphenodon punctatus. The sequence goes on along the minus strand of QEPC01008677.1, from coordinate 2,981,021 downwards.
CCTCAGTTTATCTCAAAGGAGAAAGGTATGTATCACCTTAATTTTCTAATGAGGCATGCCTATAACTGACAAAGGAGGGGGTGGGATGGGAGGCACTGTCCAAATTAGATTCTTTTAATCCCTATGACTTTTTGATGTTGCATTTCTTGTTACCTTCATACTTCCTTACACAAAGAAATTAGAGGTTGCTTGTAAGAACTGCTAAGGCAGAATATTTGGGCCAGTTATTCTGAATGCATATGGCAGAACATGTGTATAAGCTCACATTTGAATGTGAGCATCAGGGACATATCTCCTAAATTTTCAAAATTGATGTTTATTACCCTGAGAGCTGAGGTTTGCCAGTGTTTGTCTTATATTTTCATAGCATCCGGATTCTGTGATAAGATCTTCAAACAGAAGTCCAGTACTTTTTCCGCAAATAATACCTGAGGTATTCATTACTTTAAAAGCAAGTCCATGTCTAAAAATCTACATTAGCAGCAGGCTTTTTGTTTGTAAACTGTTGTTACACTAGATTTCATTCTTATCCTGTGTAACCTGGAGCTCTGTTATAAAGGAATTCCAGCTTGTCTTGTACAGTGTGATCTATGTTTGCTTTTGCTGACTAGTTTTGTGGCTTTATTTCTGCTGTCAGTGATTCTACTCCCTGAAATCCTTAATTTCTCCACTCTTGTAAGCATGTTTCTTCAGCATGTTTTTGATTTTGTTGGTAGTTTTAATAGTGTACTGAGTGTTATGCATTCTATACATAGGTCCTGTAGTTAAGGAATAAAATCAAAGCTAGCAATAATTGGCCTAAGTGTTCTTTGACCAAAAATGCTATTATAGAATGATACTTTCTTAATATTTGGCATATGTAGTTTTTGAACTGCTGTCTAAAATACACTAAAACTTAATTCAAAGCCAAATGCAATCTAATATCTTCACCACCATCAGCAAGTAGCAAACAGTATAAACTTTAAAAACAAAAATAAAGAAGAAAAAAATTATAGAAGGAATGCACCATTACAACAACCTGTAATAAAGACTTGTTGTTAGGGGTCTGCAGAAGGCACACCATTTGGTTCTGGTTTTTTAAAAAACCCTTTTGTTTTCATAAACAACTCTACCATGTTTTTGTGTTTTTTGTTAAAAATAATAATAAAACCCCACTGTGCATGAACAAAATGGCCACCGGACCATTCTGCGCATGTATGCCCTTTTTCAAAATGACGCTGGCAGCATTGGCGCCATTTGGGGAAAGGACATACGTGTGCAGAATGGTCCAGTGGCCATAAATTAAACAAGGGAAAAAAACAAAAATGGATGAAAGCAAACTACAATTGTTTGCTTATTCGTCAGTTTTTGTAACGGTCATGAAAACGAATGGGGCTCTATTAATTTTTGTAACTAAAGTGATACAAATTGTACATCCCTAAGCGCTATGTATTCATCCAGTATAGTTTATTTTAAACTGTGGCTGCCATTTTGGTCTACGTGTGAAAGATGAGAGTAAAGGTGACCACTTGTACTGGTGAGTGTGTGCAAGCTTTTGAACTTGTCAAAACTCTTTCATGTCCATAAGATTTCAGTGGATCTTGAAAGTTTTTGTCCACACTCAAAACACAGTTTTCCCCCAAATTTCAGAACAGTAACTTAATCCCAGTTTTTCCTGTCATAATGCAAATATTTCAAATTGCAAAGTACTTAACATGTGACAGCAGTTGCAAGCTTGTCCTTGTTTTCCTCCAGGAATAATAGTACAGTAAATCTTTTAGTCGCAAAAAATCTCTCTGGTAGAGACAGTAGCTTTTGCAACCTGAATCAAACCCATTCATTTAAAAATAAGTAACAAATTGCAGTACACTCAGACAATAGTGATGCATGGGAACAGAAGCCAGGATATTTATCATTAAAGACTAACACTGTGTCTTTAACTTTATGCTGTTTGTAACTTTTCTTCCAAAATTATCTCATCCCACTTGTTAATGGTGTATCTTCATGGATTTTGATTTCTTTGGTGGTTTTCAATTTACCTCAATATCAATAACGTATAATTTTTCTAAAAAGGTTTTAAAACTAAATCAAAAGTTCTTGGATTTTGATTCCTTTGGTAACAGTGTAAAATTTGTTTGGTAGGATATAAAATATGCATGGTATAATTGACTGCAGTTAGAAATGTTAAGCGGAGAGATGTTAATACTTTTAAAAAAGCCCATAATGATATTTCTGCGTAAACTAATTCTGAGACTGTTGCCACCAATCCAGACTAAAAATTTACTAGTTCTTAAGTTGTTGCTTCCACTTCAAAATAAAAGGTTACAACTGCTCTTCACTGGTCAGACTAGCAGGGCGGCAAATAGTATTCTTTGACTTATTTCATACCTTCAAACCCATTGAAGCTGAACTTTCCTTAATGGCTTCCAGTATATTTTTTTTTCTTCTATATTTTGGAACAGTTCAGAGTCACAACTGGATAAGGTGGTGATAACTGATATTGTGAATGTTATGTGTGAGCTATCTGTTGTAGCATTTGATTATACTGTTTGGGACATTTCTTTTGCTTGCGCCTTTCTTTTTGCGTACGTACCACAAGCAGTGTACAGGAATCCTGGACCTTCGGGATCTCTCCTTGTTGGGTTGGAAGGAATAAGATTGGACCAGACAGTGGAAAATATTGGAGAGGTTATCTGGATTGAGATTCATCAGACAGTCTCCTCATTCAATACATCTTTGGTACATCTTCCAGGTTTCCTATTTAGCTGTTCCACTGCACTAAGCATCAAGAGTCAAGCTGTGCCTTGATTGTTCCAGGCTTCTTTTAAAATCATTCACTGTTTCCCAAAGGCAGTTCCAGTTTGTTTCCTAGCTTTAGATTGTGAGCTCTCGGGCAGGGACCGTGTCTCTTGTTCTCTGTAAAGCGCCAGATACATTGCTGGCGCTATATAAATGCTTATAATAATAATAATAATAATAATAATAATAATGCATTGCTCTCCTGTTCCCACAGCTGCTAACTTGTCATTCAGCATCACAGGTGGTAGCAATACATCTTTGAAACTTCTGTTATCACTATGTTCCACGCAGACTCTCAGTGGTGCATGCACTTTGCCTTTCTGAGACTGTTATGGCCTAGAGCAGGGGTGGGGAACCTTTTCTGGCCCCGGGGCCACTTTGAAAATTAGTACAAGCTCCAAGGGCCACATAGAGGTTGTGGGTGAGGGGCCTAGGTGGTGGTCAAGAAAAGGAGGGCACAGATCATGGATCTGTCTCCCATCCTTGTGTGCATGCCCTCATCTTTGCTTGCTTTCTCTTAGCTCAGTTTTTCAGTGGTTGGAGGAAGGAACTGGATCCAGGGGGCCAGATCCTGGAACTGAAAAGGGGCCACATAAAAACTTGCTGAGGGCTGCATTTGGCCCCTGAGCCTGAGGTTCTCCACCCCTCGTCTAGATCCTGAAGGGTTTGGCGCATTCTGGCCCTGATGCAACAAAGCACTTAAGTATATGCTTAATCTTTGTAAATGAGTAGTCCTGCTAGAGAGAACATCTTAGTTTGCATGCCTAATTAAGTATATTCTTGAGTGCTGTGTTGAATCAGGGCCAACATCTGGTAGAACTCAGACTTGTGGTAGCAAGCATTCACAAGACTTTTATTTGAATTTATTTTTCATTTTAATAACTTTTTGTCCTTAGGCATGTGTGTGGTGGGGGAAGAATTTGAACAGTAAAAATCAGCTGACTAATATCCAAATTGTTTAGAGCTCCGTATAAAAACCTGTGTAGAAAATGCTCAGGTTGTGCTGAAAGATAAAGGTTAGACACACAACTTCCACTTCGCATACATGTTACTGTAATTTTGATTTATGAGATCACATAACATTTCCTAAATAAAATATCTTTTCTACAAGTTGAAAATCAGAATGTGGCATCTGTAGCTTCAGTCATATATGTAATTGAATAAAGGACGTATATTCCTCTGTTATATTATTCCATATTTATGCCAGAGTGACTCCATGCTATCAGTTTACTACAATGATATGAAGATTTGAGTGACATGGTGGCTAAGTCCATTTTAATTAGTGTGTCTCTGGATATTGTCCAATTGCAGGAGTTGCTGTTATTTGGGACAAGGTTACAAGATAGCATGATGTCTTGGTAATTTAATCTTCTCTCCCATTTTGTTAAAAATAACTCTTTAAAGCTAACCATTAATTTTACTACTATTGAATAATAAAAATGTCTTGGCTTTTTATAAAGAACAAATTTATTACCAAACTTGATGTACAAGGCAAAATTACTTTCTCTTTGATTTTATAGGGTTGTTACTGATCACCTTTTTAGACCTCCAGAGATAAGGAAAAAAATATTTGCTAACTCTTCTCCAAGAGGTTTAACGTCTAAAATATTTAATCCTTATATCAGATTATCACATGTAAAATTTAAAAATTGGTAACAACGATACCATTTCTCCCCATTTCATTGGTATAAAAACTCTTTTGGAAATATATTCTTAATTACTGTCATGTATAAAGTTAGATTAAAATTACATGGAGTAATTATCATCAAATTATCAAGAAAATTGGTTTCCTTTTGCAGCAAAAATTGTAATGAAAGTTTGCAATGTCAATTACATACATCATGCCCAGAAATTACTTCCTTTGATAAAGACGTCAGGCTGGTGGGGAAAAATGTCTTTCAAACATAGGAATTGTGCCCTAATGTCCCAAAAACAAAACATGAGTTTTGTGGTGGTGTTTGCTATGAAGAAAGTTACTGAATGACATTGCAAACCAGATTGTCATCCAGTGCAAAAAAATATTGATTGGTGGAACTTGATATACCATGGAAAAAATGGTATTGAAATCCATACCATAAAAACAAGACTAGCTTGATGAACTAGATAAAGAGTTCCAAAAACTGAGTTCTGTTAGTTTGATACTTACTAATTAATTGACCTGGCATGATCATGTTTGGATTTGCATATGGTATTAAATATGTTAGGTGGTGTTTTACAGATACATGGGTGCCCCATGATGGTTCATGCAGTGTTGAAACATTTATAGAAGATTTAGGCAATTAATGATCATCAAAGTAAAACACTTGCTATAATTGTATCCTTTCTGTAAATTTTGAATGAACTGATATACAATATGTTGTTCTACCTCTCCTCTTGATATTGTTTAGGACCCTATTTTTGTTGCTATATTAAAGATGTATTATTCTTGTCATAATACATTTTTATAGAATATATAAAACTTTAGTGCTTTATAGTGAGATTTTTCAAAAGCACCTTGTGAGCTAGGAGTAGAAGTCATCTTGACTTCATTGGAACCTGTGCAGCTAACTCATTTGAACACTCTGAAAATGCTGCCCCAAAACTTTTTGTCAAAAGTTCCCTTTTCCCCCAAGCAATGTATTGGATTAGTTTTGCTGTGCTGATCTACTGTGTATCTTTTCAACCAGCAGCAGACTCTTCCTTCAGTGCAGTCCCCTCCTCAGTCCTTAACAGCAGAGAGTCAGAAGTGCAGTGTGGGACCAGGCTGGGAGGAGGGGGCAGCGGAGGGGAAGCAATATAAAGGCATGACCTGGGGAAGGGCTCCGCATTTGAAGTGTGCCACAGACATCGATTTTTACTTTTTTAAAAAAACAAACATTTGAGACTGTTGGTGGGATAGGTAGCTGTAAAAATGAAAATATTACAATAAAATGAGGTGTTCAAACTCATAACCTATAGATATGTTTGTTGTAAGGGAAAGTCAACTAGCGTTTACATTTAATTGCAGAAAAACAGGAATTTGGGGGTTTTTTAATCAGAATTTATGAGGAGTTTTATTGGAGAATTTCCAATTTTTTCATCTCTGAAAACTAGGAACCCTGTTAAGGATGTTATATGCCTCTTGATGCACTAGATGACTGTGTGGACTGTCTCTACACGTGATTTGAGAAACTGTGTGCTTTTGCTGGGTTGCAATGAGTGCTTTGCTTTCCCAAAGAGGAGGTGGTTGTTTTCATGGTTATTGGGATGCCATAAAAATGCCCAACCCTAAGTTTTGCACCTTTTGTCAAGATGAACATGTTCCTACAAATATCAGGGGACCATGAAAATTTGTCCATATTCCACTATAGCCCTATGGGGCTTGTGATCTTATTCTTTAGGGACCAGTTTCCTGGGGGAAAGTGCTTCCTTGACACCATTGTTAAAGATGTGTGCTGGAAAAGATTGGGCTCTAAATATATTAAAGCATTTATTTTAATGAGCACTAATTCTATGCCAAAAGTGAAGTTTCTACCTTTTGCAGTATCTTTTTGCAAAACGTTGAAGGACTTTTTTAAAAGGTGCATCCACCACACACCACCCCCTTCAAAAACAGCTGAATTATTCTTGGATAATTTCTTGCTGAAAACTTAAATGGTGGACAATTATATTTTCAGAGTGTGTCTCTAATACCTTTAAGGTAATGGTATGTTTTTTGACATACTATTTTTTAGTTTATCATATGAAAATAACAAGCACAAATGACTTTTGACAAATTACTTTTGTCTTGTCTTTACCTACAAGGCTATTCATGGCTTTAACCCCCCCGCCCCCCCAATCTCTCTACATGTCTCCCACTATGCTCCCATCCAAAAGCTCTGCTCCTTCACACTCGCTTGCTCACATCTTTGCTGCTCCTCAAAGCGTATTTGCCCGTTGTCCCTTGCTGCCCCCCCAATTCCTGGAACTCCCTCCCCGAACACATTCGCTCCTCTCTCTCCCTACCAACCTTCAAATCCCTCTTGGAAACCTACTTCTTCTGTGTCAGGCCTTCCCTAGCTCCTCATCTCCCTAGTCCCCTCCTGTTTTTCCCATCATCACCTTCCCCTCTCATCACTCCCTCTGTTGCCCCCAACCCTAGTGTCCCCTCCCTCATCTCTCTTAGATTGAAGAAGCATTTGGCGGGCAGAAATAGGGGTTGATTGGGTTTTTGGGTAGGGTTTTTGAGGTAAGGGTGGGAGTTCTTAGATTTTATTGTTTTATTGATTGTAAGCTGCCCTGAGCCTCTGTGGGGAAGGGTAGCGTATAAATAGCCTCTTGAATAAATAAAAAAAATTGTAAGCCCCCCGGGCAGGGACTTTCTATTTTTAACAGTTGTAAAATGCCAAGTACATTGCTCGTGCTATATAAATAATTAATAAGAGGACAATTGACTTCCCAGAGCTCCTTGGTGCATTCTAGTGAGTGATGAGTTGGCTGCCCCACCTGGCCACATCTTCAAACACCTTTTATAGTAGCTCTCAACCACTAAATTCTTCTCTGCTATTATGACACTCCATAATAATAAAATATACATTGGAAAAGGTTACCTACACAATTATTTCTTTGCAACACTGTATTGCCCGAGTTAGTTATACTCTTCTAATTTTTGTAGTTTATATGCCATCTTCCCTATAGAGAGTACTCCTTTGTCTGCTGTTACTTTATTAAATTGCATTATAAACTACTTGGGACATGTCTCTAAGCATGGTGACATTAAAAAAATGTTTGAGGGCAAGGTAATCATTCCACATAAAGATTAGATTTTTGGAATGAGGTTTTAGCACTAAATGAGACTCGACTCCCACTCTACAAATTCTTTGGCAGCTTTTAAAAATATAGCACTTGAAGATTTAGCAGATATTATTGAATGAAAGTTGCTATAAAGGTATACCTTGCTATACCTTGCCCTGGAGCCACTCTCGGGGATGAAATATTTGTAAAGATGAATAATTAACTACTGTTACTTGAAACCTATTTCCAAATCTTTTATGAAAATGTTGACAGTTTTTTCACTGTCTTGTCTTATTTTTAGTGTTTTGAAGTTTTGCATTCTTAGATTCAATGTAGGCTAGCTATCGTTTGATGTTTTCCTCACACAGAATTTGGTCGGTGAGCTGCTTTGAGTTTTGGTTTAGGGAATTTTTTGGTGTTTCCTGTCTTGAAACCAGGACTCAGTTTGATCACATTGCCATCCAATCTGAATCTAGTTTTAAAGAAAGCACTTATTTACTTCTTTGCTTAGTTCCTCTTTTTGTTTAGTTCTTTTCAACATTGCATACGGACTTCTGAAAGCAAATCTCATAAATGGAATACCTTTTCATGATTTTGTTTAAGTCTTCATTTCTTGTTAGCCATACATTTTGAAGTTTGCTCTAAAGAGGAGTCAAAATTGTTTCTGGCATTGTAAGGTTGGTTTGGTGTTTTTTTTTTTTGTTTTGTTTTTGTTTTGTTTTAAAAGCAGGTTTTTTGTTTATTCTTTTACATCGTATTCCTTGCGATTTTCTCCCCCCAGGTGAGTAGTTGGACTTACTATCCTCCCAAATGTCAAACAACTTGTTTTCATGCTCTCCTGAATTCTTAGTGACTTCTAAAAGTCTGATTAGAGGGCGTGGGGGAGGGACACACAACTTGAAATGATCTGTATTCCCTTTCCTGAAAAGCCACAGAGGCTGTGTGATTTGTCTTTCGTCTTAATTCCTTTTCACTGATGGAAGTCTCTTTGCTCCGCCCAAGGAAAGTGTCAGTTCAATATCCTGATATGGTTGAAAGGTATGTCCTAAAGTTAACAGGCTGGGAAAAAAAACTATGGAACTTTGTAAAACAATGAACTTGCTTTACACCAGTGGAGTAGAATAGGAAAATGCCAATTGAAGAATTTTAAAAAACAAGCCATTTATAATTTTATTAAATGCATCAAACTGTAGGCTCAGATTTTAATGACTCTCTGGTTTTCCAATTGCTACTTGGAATTTCCTTAGTCTCTTTTTTCTTAATTGTTAGTCGGGATTGAAGGGAAACGGTCTCAGAGAAATTTTACTTGCAAATTGTTTCCTATTCCACCAATCCAGAGATCATCATATGGTATGCTACCTGTTCTCACTTTAGTTTTAGCCTGAGGGATGTTAGGAGTAGCCTGGTTTCTCTCCTTCTTTTTCATAGCCAAGGAAGTATCGACTGGGGATGCTGGAGGAGAGGATAGTTCCGGTGGGATCAAAGGCACGAAAATCAAAGAACACTGTTGGCTGCCTGACTGACAGGTGTAAAACAGGAGTACCCATCAATATGGTTTGGTGGAACAGAGTCACAGAAAACAATTTACAGGTAAAATTAATTTTTCCTAGTCCATTTTTCAATATATTGGCTGCTTTATTTTGGTTTTTAAAATAAATACTGGAAGCAATTACTTCAAGCAGGGATAGAAACTGGGCCAGAAACTCTACCAATAAAATATTTGCAGTGGCCCACAGGAAAAGTTACTGCCTGACATTTCATTGTCTTTTCTCAACTGATACTCTGGTATTTTGCTGCTGTTTACTGTTATAACTTTTGAGAAAGTAGGCTTTCATTCTGTCTGATAACTTTAAAATAAGACCTTTTACATTACTTTGTTAATTGATTGGCAGTTGTAGCAGTCAGTGCAAAAAACCAAACAGTCTGCAGTGTTGCATGTTACATGCATAAAAATCAGGAAATGTAACCTTTGCTTTAAGATTTTGGGTTCTTGTACATTGCATTTAATTTTTCCCCTGAATTATTTAAACTTTCTCTAATTAAAACGGAGGTACTAGTATATTTATGTGTTGAATAATATCAAAGTGATGAAAAGGTCAAACAAAAAATAGCATTTGAGGAATTTAAGTACTTGAGAAAGGTGTGAGTGAAAATGGAATAGGCATGAAATCATAGCTGAACTTTTTGCCCGCGTGACACAATCTTGGGACTAAAATATTCCTGTGACAACGTACACCAACAAAAACTAGCATGCCATCAAAGCACACCTCTCCCCACCCCCTGTACGTTTACTCAAACTGGGCATCTCTACACATAATGCTTGCCATTGTTCCAGCCTCCTAACATGAGGGCAAGTGCCATGTTTGGTCATGCAACCCATAGAGGGAACATAGGTTTCCAGAGTTTTGTTCCCCATAACAAATCTGAGAAACTGCAGCAGACACACGGAACAGCTGAAAATATGCGATGGAATCAATATTGGTTCAGCAGCAAGGCTTTAGGCATGTCAGTTTCACCAATGGGCCAGTTTCAGCAGTGGGGCCTTGCCATGTCAGTATCACCAGTGAGAACGTAGCCCTAAACAGCCTGGGCCTTGCGTATCTAAAGGACTGCCTTCCTCCTTACGTTTCCCCATGGTCTCGAAGATCAGCTGAGAGTGCCCTCATGCGAGTTCCATCATTGGCCAAGGTTCGTTCGACTTGGGTACGCAAAGAGATGTTCTTGGTGGCTGCTTTGGAACTCCCTTCCCTTGGAGGTTTGCCTAAGCCCTAGTCTGAGGATCTTCTGGAGGCAGTGAGCCTATTTAATCTAGCCAAGAATTTAACAGGCATGGGTAGACCTGGAGGGAAGAGGAGGAGGATGGATCAGTGTTCTAAGTATTTTATTGGGGTTTATGTTGTATTCTATGTTTTTTATGATAGTTGCCCTGATCCTTCAGGAGTAGGGCAGGTTAGAAATCAAAACAAATATCATTGCAGTGAGGAGCTTTCCCATGTTAGTTTTACCCGTGGGGCTTTTGGACTTCACCCATTTATGCTACCACCCAATAGCTCCCCTTGTTGTTAGAGTCTAGGGTAGCAGCATAAATATGGAAGTTCATGATGTTCCACCGTGGAATGATGCTGCAGTGAGTACCACTGGTTTGATTTCCCTCAGAGATTAACTGTAACACACAGAGCTGCCAACTGTCTGCTTTTTTTGAAAGCAGTAAGTGACAAGACTGCAAGTGGCCCATGGTGCAAGTGGCCCATGGGTGAGGCAGGGTGACAGTTCTGGGTTGCTCATTCTGCTAGAGTTCAGCATCCAGTGCTAGCCCTGGGTTGCAGCCTTCCAGAGAGAGGGAAGCACTAATACTACTCGTACTACTAATAATTTTATTAGTGCCTAAGCTAATCTTTTATTGTTGACAAGTGCGGTCACTACCCCATGGGAAGGCCTGAACCCAGACTGGAATTTTCTCCAAAATATTGTTGGAGTCCAGGTGTCTGTAGCTGTACAACCACAGCCTTCTCAATCACCTTCCCTAATAAAGGCAGATTGGAGACTGGGTGATTGACAAGCACTCCAATGTCAAGAAATGATTCCTTGAAGAGGAGTCAGACCTCCTTGCATTTGAGGTTGAGCGTAACCCTCCCCTCCCTAAAGGAGGCATTAGCAGTGCTTGCCAATAAAGATACCACTGCCTCAGCATTCACCCTCAGCACCCAGGACAGGCATGGGTCAGAGGCCCACATAGTGGGTCTCAATGATCCCAGCAGTGTGTGGACTTCTTCGTTATCAGTCACATCAAAGTCAACCAGGGGAAGACAGTCCTTTGAGACTTGATGGCCCTCCACATTGAAAGACCCAAGAAGTCCCGCCCTGAGTCCCTCTACCTTCTCTGCAAAGAACATACAAAATTTATCATAGCGCTCTACTGAGAAAACTAGATGGATTGAGACTGTCTGGATTCACACAACTCCAAACAGTGCGGATCTGTCCTTGAAGTGTCTGTGCTCAAGGGCAAGTGCTTGGCTTCAGAATAGTCCTTATGTACACCCACATAAACTTTGTACAGCTGAACATCGACCTTCAGATAGCTCCTCGGACATCTCCTTTGCAGTCTACTCCCCAGCCTCTTTAAATCTGCCAGGTTGCCGTTCTACCACAGCAGTCTATGGACTGTCGAGACAACTAGGTTCTGGCAAGGAGCCAGGAAATAGAAATAGCCATCGTTGAGCCTGTCAACCCCCTGGTTGGAAGGAGAAGATTATTTATTTTTTAGTTATTTATATAAAACTTATATCCCGCCCCTCCTGCCCACAGGCCAGCCCGGGGTGGCAAACAACAGTATAAAAAACAATAAACCAATTTAAAACCGGGAACAAAGCCCCGCCCCCCCCCGCCAAAAGCCTGGTGGAAAAACCAGGTCTTACATAAACGCCAAAATGACAAGAGAGTGGGAGCTAGCGGAATGTATCCACTCTAGCACAAATAATGGATTCAGCAGTCTCCATGGCTATACAACAATTGATCATCTATGGTGCTGTCAGCCTGGTAGGGCAGCACCCCCAAGGAAACACACGAGGTAATGGTCGGACCACCCAACAGGGGTGACTCGAACATCTGAAACCAGAAAACCCAGCCTGAAAACAAGGTCAAGTGCCTGGCCAGCGCTGTGGGTGCTTTCCTGGATGCTCTGGGTAAAACCTAGAGATGCCATCACATGCAGGAGCTCAGAGCCTCCACTGCTGTGCACATTAAAGTCTCCTAGGACAAGCATCCTGGGACGCTCCAGCAATGCCGACACAGCTCCAGGAATTCGGCTCCAGGTCCCACCCCATATTACTAGACTGGTGGGTGGTTGCTGTGGCAGATTACTGCGAGTAAGCTGGTTGCTCTTCTCAGGAGGTCAGCATGTTGGAGAAGGGAAGCAATTCTGCTTCTCATAGTAGTGGCACCTCTCAATACCCCACCCACTTGAAGAGTCCCAGACTCTGCTGACAGCTGCACATGCTCACACAACCCAATCTCACTCCATTCAGAAGCCCCGTGCAGTACTGTGGAGGAGATGGGGTGATGTGCTTTCAGCAGTGGAGCTTACTGCTGCCCCCAGATGTGTTCCTCTCTCCTTCCCATCAGAAACTCTAGAAGCAGGTCTCTTCACCTATGGCGCTCACTCTGCCTTTCTCCCCCTGCCTCCGGCTACTCCTCCGATCGGGTAGCTCTTTGCTTTGACCACCAGGAAGCAGAAGTGAAAAACTTCTTTCAGCACATGCGTGACTGAGCTATCCCGCTGCGACGTTTCTCAGTCTGTCTTCTGCCTCAGAACCATCAGGACAGAATTGATAGCGCTCCGTTGGGGGCACTTGGAACGGGCAGGTGGGGTAAAAGAGGAATCGATTTTTCTAGGACGCTGTCTCGGGAACCGCTGCAATTAGCCTCAAGCTAGCTACCTTGCACTGTGCCTGGGGGCGGGGGAAGCCGCGCAGGATTTTCTAAGACAACCTCATCAGTGCCGGCATTCCTCCTGCCCCAAAACAGACTCAGCCAGACTGGGGTCTGTTTCTGACCGGTAGCCTCTCCCGGGGTCCAGTTTTGCCCATGACGGCAAAGAGATGGAGCCGCAAGGAGAAGACAGAAGGGAGGAGCAGATCTTAGCAGCCCCTACGGAGGACATGCAAGTAGAGCCTATGGTCTATTTAACTAACTCCATGGGGAGCATAATGGAGTCCCTTGACAAACTGTGCGAGCTACAGTTGCAAGGGAAAAGGAAGAGACCTCCCTCTAGTCAGAAGCCGGCTAAACGAGCCCCATTAAAAGCAAAAGGGAAAAAGGCGGGAAAAACTAGCAAGCTGCCACAAGAGGGCGCCATTACCTGCCTTTTGGAGTCCCCTCAGGCCTTTGGGGAAGAGTTCTGCCAGAGAGCACAGGAGTAGAGGGAGGGAACAGACACAAGATTATAGGAGCTCATGCTCCGAATCTGAATTTGTCCCCCCATTCCTCAGACTCTGAGCAGGGGGACTATGTGGAACCCTTACCAGATCCCAAGAACAGGGATAGACCATTCCCTCTGGCTCACAGGGAAGAACCGATGGTCCAAGTAATTAAAACCTTGCAATTAAAGGGGAAGCCCCACAAAGTGGACTCCTCTGATTCACAAGAGGAGGAGCACAGGGATTATAGTCCCTCGGTCCATGGCAAGGAGCAGGGAATTCCCCCGGATAGGGCTTTTGAACGCCTAGCTAGACAGACGGTTTTCCCCACTGAGGGGGACTGGTTTCCAAAGGATCCAACAGACAGAGCGTTAGATTCAGCTCTCAGAAGGGCCTTGGAGGCTTCGGCATTCACCTTAAAAATTAATATTGTGACCTCCTATGTGGCCAGATCAGTTCTAGCTTGGATGCAAGAGGCACAGGACCAGGGTACCTCAGAGAGGAGAGCGCAAAAGCTTACCTCACTCATAATTATCGCCATTGCAGACTCGTCAATGGATAGAGTTGGGCAGCTCGCTCAGTGGAGAGCAATGTGTCAGCTAGGAGGCGAGTGTGGCTGAGGTCTTGGCAGGGGGACATCACAGCAAAGAACTTGCTGGTAGATGGTCCTTACAAGGGGTCTGAGCTTTTTGGCATGTGCCTGGATAAGGTGCTGGTAGATGCAACAGAGAAGGATAAGCCTAAGACGCTACAGCAGGTGGGCCCCAGAAAAAGATTTTTTGGGGGACAACTGTTCAGGTTCAGAGGAAATGCAAGCACGCATAGAAGATATCAGCCGCATACATAATATAATTGAGACCCACTGTTCAGTTTTTCCTTTTGTAGCAGGGGCCAGAGACAGGCAAGATTTGGAACCCCAAAATCCAGACCCCTCCCCCATGGACAACCAAAGCAGGATGCATGACTATGCAGAGCTGCATGAGGTGGGAGGCAGGCTTCACGACGTCTCAAGGGTCTGGGAAAAATCTGTGTCAGACGCCTGGGTTCTCTCATGCGTCTCGCAGGGTTATGCAATAGAATTGCAGAACCATCCCAGGCAGAGGCTCTGGACCTCCGTCACTTCAAAAGACCCAGAAAAGAGTCTGGCCATGTCGGGAGAGATCTAAAGGCTTTCAGCCATCAGGACCATAGAAAAGGTTCCCCCAGACCAACCAAGGGCTTTACTCAATCATTTTCCTGGTCATCAAAAAACAAGGGAAATGGAGAGCAGTGTTGGATCTCAAACCCCTCAACAGACGTGTGAGGAGGCAAGGGTTCAAGATGGAGACAGTTTCCTCCATCTGCAGAAGTCTCCAGAAGGACGATTGGATGGTCTCCCTGGATCTCTGGGAGGCTTACCTACATAGCATAGCATTTAATTTATACACCTCACTCTCTCCGAAAACGACTTGAGGCGACATGTCCCTATCTGGCCTCAACACAAGAGATGGCTCAGATTCTGCTACCAGGGAACTCATTGACAGTTTTGAGCTTTCCCATTCAGCCTGTCCTCAGCATCATGTACATTCACAAAAGTACTAATTCCCCTCATAGCAAACCTGAGGAGGGAGGGCATACATATTTACCCCTACCTGGACGACTTGCTAATCAGATCCCAGTCCCAGACTCAGATCTTGGCAGACCGGGACAGGGTGTTCCAGTATCTATCCTGCCATAGATTCCTTGTCAACAGGGAAAAGAGCCACCTCATACCGACATGCAGGTTGGAACATCTAGGGGTAATTATAGATACTCCATTAGACATCGTTCTAATTCCCCCTCTCAGGCAGCAAAAGATTCAGATCCTCATTCGAGCATTGAGGCTCCAAAAAAGAATGAGACTCAAAAGGCTAGCCCAGCTCCTAGGCCTCCTGGTATCATGCATCCACCAGGTACAATGGGGGCGGGCACATCTCAGACCCTTGCAGCAGCGACTGCAGCCTTTACAGAGAGAGCTGACGCGAGGAGTCAATCCATGGGTTCCAATTCCCCCAGAGCTCAAACGTTCAATGTCCTGGAGGTTAAGGCCAGAGTTGTTCGCAGTAGGAACTCCGTTAACAGGCCCGCCCAGGGCAATTATCACAACAGATGCCAGCCTCAGGGGCTGGGGAGCTAATGCGGGTTCCCTCTCGGTTCAGGGCTTATGGAACAAAGCAGATCTGACCCAGGGAATAAATTTCCTAGAGCTCAAGGCAATTCGGCTGGCCGTACCACAGTGGCTGCCGGCTCTCTCCTCCGCTCATATACTGGTTTACATGGACAATAAGACGGCCAAGGCCTACATGAACCACCAGGGAGATTTGAGAGTTTGGAACTGCACAGAGAGGCTGTCAAACTTTTTCATTGGGTGCAGAGACGTGTCATCGCTGAAAGCCCTCCACATCAGGGGCCGGGACAACGTACGGGCGGACTGGCTCAGTCGACAAATGTTGGACTCACACGAGTGGGCCCTGGACAAAACAGTGTTTGAAAGCATAGTAAGAGCTTTTGGACGCCCATATCTGGACCTATTTGCTAATCTGCAGAATGCGTAGGTTCCAAAATTTATGACCAGAGTACTGTATCCGCAGGCCGTGGTGATAGATGCGCTAAACCAACCCTGGCCCTCAGACCTTCTGTATGCCTTTCCTCCATTTCCCTTGATTCAGAGGACACTAGCAAAGATATACGAGGAACGGGTGCTAGTTATACTGATAACCCCGTGGTGGCCCAGAAGACCATGGTTTTCGGACCTGATCAAGCTAAGCCAAGAACAGTACAGGAGGCTACCGCTCCTTCCCAGCCTGTTGACGCAGGGTCCCATCCTGTGCAACAAGTTACAAAATCTCAAATTGACAGTCTAGAAATTGAACGTGGGGCGTTTTTTTTTTTTTTTTTTTTTTTTTATTTTTTTTTTTAAAAGAGGGCCTACTCAGCAGTCCTCTCAGCCCTTCAACTTTCCAGGAGATCAGCTACAAGGAGGTCATACAGATCCACCTGAAAGATATTCGCTCAGTTGTCCCTGAAGAAAGAGCAGGATCATTCCGCAAGTGTTAGAATTCTTGCAGCAGGGGCTAGAGACGGGTTTAAAACCTAACACACTGGCCAGACAAGCGGCAGCCTTGAATTCAGTCATTAGAGCGCTTACCAATAAGAGCATTTCCGCACATAGGCACGTCAGACAGTTTGAGGGCAGCTAGAATCATTTCTCCAGAGGTAGTTCACAGGTGCCCATCTTGGAATCTAAAACTGGTCCTGGATGCTCTGACTAGAGCTCCTTTTGAGCCTCTTAGACATGTCTCGCTGTACATGCTGTCTATCAAGGTAGCATTCCTAATAACCGTGACCTCAGCTAGGAGGATTCCAGAGCTGGGAGTGCTCTCAGTTGAAGAAAACTTCTGCTCTTTTCAATGGGAATCGGTTACCTTAAGGTTAGATCAGGCCTTTATTCCAAAAGTGAATACTTCTTTCCACAGGGCTTAGGAATTGGTTCTGCCATCGTTCTGCCCTAGGCCCTTCCATCTTAGGGAGAAAGCTTGGCATACCCTAGATGTACGTAGAGCTCTTAAGGTCTATTTGTCAAGGACGCAGGGATTCAGAAGATCCACAGCCCTTTTTGTTAATATTTGGCTGGGTTATAAGGGTTCTAAAGCCTCAAAGATCCTAATCTCAAAGTGGGTCAAGCAGGCCATAGTGGAAGCATACAAGGCTAGCGGTAAGGTTCCTCCACTACAAATTTGGCCCGCTCGGTCAGGAGTGTGGCCACCTCATACGCCTTTAAGGCTAGGGCATCGTACGAGGAAATCTGCAAGGCAGCGACATGGTCTTTGCTGCACACGTTTAAGCATTACAAGATTGTGTATGAATCAGCACAGGCAGCATTTGGAGAAGGGTGCTACAGGTGGTACTGGAGTTTCCCAGTGCTGTTTGTCCCCACCCTTAAGGGCACTTTTCTGCTCGGGTACGTCCCGATCGGAGGAGTAGCTGGAGGCAGGGGGAGAAAAGAGAATTGGTCACCTACCTTCGGTGAATTCTTTTCTCCCCTGCACCCCGGATACTCCTCCGGCCCACCCTGCCAAACAGCAACGCAGGAACAGGGAGGTAATAGTTAATTACCAGTTTTTCGGGAGAAATAGAGTACCTAGGGTTAGCAACTTTTCCCCAGTTGGGAATGTTATGGAAGGGACAGGAGAGACCGTTGATGTGTTTTTGCTATTCAGTTAATTTTTCTTGTTGAGAAAATTACGATCTGGAGTGTCAAAGAATTGGTTTCTGTGGCTTGGGAACAGACTTGAAAAATGCAGCAGTGGGGTAGCACGGTCACGCAAGCGCTGAAAGAAGTTTTTCCACTTCTGCCTCCTGGTGGTCAAAGTAGAGAGCTACCCGATCGGAGGAGTATCCGAGTGGAAGGGAGAAAAGAATTCACCCTAGATAGGTGAGCAATTCTCTTTTCTTCCCAGTGCTGAAACGGACACTGCAGTGATGATGAGCAGCAGCATTAGCTGTTGCTGTAGCCAGACCCAAAACTGATAGTGTCAGATCTGGTGCTGTGACCCCATCCCCTGGTGTCATGGCCCCACATGAGGTCATGAAACAATTTTGGGCACCACCACTTTAATCCGTAGCAGAATTTATGCAGCACTTGAGAGTTTATTTTCTGCTGATTAAACATTATTTCAACACCCATGAAGACGTTTGTATTTTCCTACTTCAGTGGGTAAAAGCAAGGGTAAAATGACCTGCTTGATTATTAATGTGAATCACTAGCAGAGGTAGGAATTGTAACTCTGGAGCTTTCAGGCTTTTGCTGTATTAGATGAATGCATGTTAACTGGTGTGCTGTGCAAATTTCATGTTATGCATGAAGGGAAAAAGAAGAGTACTAGGGCAGACTTCCATAGTTTCTGAATTAGAGGGCCAGTGGAAGGGGAGGAAGAATAGCTTCTCCTTTCTGTTCTTGCTACTGGAGTTGATGCCTCTGCTTTTTTCACAAACATAATAATCATTCTGAAGGCTTCAGGTTTCTTGCCTACCTCCTCTAGGATGAGGGAAGCAATTTCTAGAGGGTAGGCTTGACTGGGGGTTACAGTTTAGTTTAGTTTAAATTTGTATGCCGCCCCTTCCTGCTAAAAGCATCTTGGGGCGGCTAACAACATGTTAAAACAATTTTTAAAATAAATAACACCCATACAATAAAAATCCCACAATAAAAACAATTTAACCCCCCACCTTAACTCACCCCATCTCCCTCAGGGAAAGCATGGCAGAACAGCCAGAGGGGAAGAGAGCTGTGGAAAAACCCATAAATCTACGCACAGCAGAGTAAAGATCAGGAAACAGAATAGGGAAAAATTAAGGTGCGAGAGGAGAAAATGCCAAGTTGACGAGCAGCAAGATAGTATGTAGGAAATAGTGCTTTAGATGAGGAAAGGAAGCTGAATTTAAGATTTGATTTGAATTTAATATATTACTATATATACAATTTGTCCATGTCCTCCTTGAAATGAGGCACCCATAACTAAACACAATACTCCAGGTGAGGTTCAACGAGGGCTGAATAGGGTGCAATTATTACCTCCGCTGACGTGGAACGGTTTTAGACTGCATTATCAGAAGCATTGTTTCCCAGTTAGTGGATGTAGTAATTCCACTCTATTCGACACTCGCCAGACCTCACCTAGAGTATTGTATCCAGTTATGGGCGCCTCATTTCAAGGACCATGACAAATTGAAGTGGGTGGGTTCAGTGAAGTGCAACAGATGATAAAGCAAGTCTTATGAGAGAAGGTTGAAGGAACTGGATATATTTAGTCTAGCATAGAGATGAGTCAGGGGAGACATGACAGCAGTCTTCAAATATTTAAATGGCTGCCCCCAAGAAAATGGCAGGGAGTTGTTCTCCATTGCTTCAGAGGGCAGGACTAGAAATAATGGGTTAAAATTACAGGAAGGGAGATTTTGGTAGATATTGAGAGAAATTTCCTAATGGTAAGAACTGCTCAGCCATGGAACAAGCTGGTACTAGGGAGGTTGTAGGCTCTTGGTCACTAGAGGTTTTTTAAAAAAAAAGTCTGGATAGCTATCTGTCGGGTGTTGTAGCTGTAGTCATGCTGCATCCAAGCAAGGGGTTAGACTAGATGACCCTTGTGAGTGCCTTCCAACTCTGACAGCTTACAATTTTCTGATATGTAATGGAAATAATAAAAATATTATTTGTGCAAAGGTGAACTGCACATTGTGAAGAAACCCTTGGAATAGGACACTATATAAAACAAAATAAATGCATAAATATAGGATGTGATTTATGGATCTTTTTAGCAGTTGAAGGTTTAGACTCTAAATGCACACAAGAAATTTTAAACAAAATACCATAGGCAAGCTATTGTCTCCTTCTGCTTTTTAGTACAACTTCGTTCTTAACCTTCTTAAAAGGA
The DNA here is from genome assembly GCA_003113815.1 of Sphenodon punctatus. Lineage (NCBI taxonomy): Eukaryota > Metazoa > Chordata > Lepidosauria > Sphenodontia > Sphenodontidae > Sphenodon > Sphenodon punctatus. Next base: position 2,961,145 of record QEPC01008677.1, on the reverse strand, counting down.
TTGCATCCTTCTGTCTTGATACATGAACTTTCTGAAAGATGTGTATTTGCTTAAAATCAGGGATTTATGCTCACTGTTTTCCCTATTGGGTATTTTCAGACGTTACAAGATCACAGTGAACCATGGTGAATACCGACCTGTGGTCACTGTGACTCGCACGTCTGTTTGGTGGCCGCCAGATGTTCGCCACGCTCAATCCCCACATGGGGTCAGTTTCAACCACGCTTCCCGGGCTAGCCACACCAATTCCCCGGGAAGCGTGGTGAAAGTGATCCCCGGCGGGGATCAAAGAAAAGTAATGTCTGGTCAGTCGCCACGGCCCGAAAGCACCGGCGGGATTCCGGGCCGTGGCGGATTTGGCCAGACGCTGCGGCGGCATTGGCCCCGCCGCCCGCCCGTCTCCGTGGAGGGGGCGGGGCCACGCGGCCCCGCCCCCTCCCCAATTCCCCGCCGGGATCCCCCGGCACGTCTGTTAGGGCGTGACGGGGTTGTCCCGGCGGCGGATGACTTTATTGTTTTCGGGATGGGGCCAAGCGGCCCCATCACGTCTGAAAACACCCATTGTTGCCAGTGAGGAAAACACAGTCCTTGCTTAAAATAGTCTTGTAGAGAGGATTAATTTTACTTAGTTGTTACACAGCACTTTCAGTTGTGTAGTCACCTTCCTAATCAGATCTGTTCAAGAATACCTACAAGGATCAGATCAGTTCATTTCATGGAACATAAGCTTATGCCCCTTTCATCCTGCGGGCATTGTAGAACCAACACAAATGTGAGAAAATGCAATGTATTTTAGCCTGATTGCACAACTCTACTGAATTACAAGGCGGCAGCAGCAGCAATTTTTACTCTTCTCCCTTCTGTCTACACATCAGTTTGTGTAATTGCATAACTTATTTAGCCCTATAAAATGTTTTTAAAATGTGCAGTAGAACTGTACAGAAACCTATTTTTAGTGAATTCATTATTGAAGGTGAATTGAAAGCAAAATGGGTTCATTAGTTTGATTGTTGACATTAAACAATCTAAGGGGGCATTTTCCACAGAATAAACTCAATAAGCTACCTGCCATCTCTTCATTGGACCCTTAAAAAGATTTCTTATAACACTCAACATAAGTGAGTCAGTTACTGTCACTATTTCAACTTTTCTGTGTTTTTTAAAAAAAATCTTAACGTGTACATCAGTGAGAAAGTTATTACTCTCACCTCTCCCATCTTAATCCATGTCTGCTATTTTGCCCTCAGTCAATGTATAATTGTTGAATTTCTATTGCAACCTCTTCTAGGTGGGACTATATCTTCCTAAGGCTTGAACCGCACATCTATTGAAAATTAAGGAATAACCTAAGTAAATGTGGTGTAATGTTGGTTTCAGTTTTAATCCCCGATTGGCCCTTCTGAACTATATCAAGTACTTTAGTTACTCTTTTGAATGTCCTTGTATTACATTATTTGGTCCATACTTTCTGTGAGCAGGAGGGTTGTGGGATATAAGAAATTTGAAATAAAACACATACTTTCTGCACAGCATTTATATTCTGTCATAAAAATAAATTGTGTGGTTTTGTGCCTTTTTTTTTTAACTGGCCCTTCTCCAATTCAAGGTGACATTTAATCTGATTAGCTATTTTAGCCCCCATTGAGTCTTTTTTAGATCTTGTGACTGCTAGGTATTGCATTACTTTTGTATTGGGGTCTAAGTGACCCTAAGTTAGTTTAAATAAAAGTTCTAGAATGCATTCAAAATGAACTTTATTATATGGATTTAATCTTAAACCTAGTTAACTGTTTAAACATTCTTGTATGTAAAGGCACTCCACACGTTAACTGTATATAGGGTCTAGCAATCCCCACGTTTTAAGAAATTGACACACAACACTATGGAAAATTTTAATCTGTGGTTGTACAGACCCTAACACTTTGTGGTTTTGTTATTGTATGGTTAGTGGCTTTCATTTTGGAACAAAATGCATCCAGTGGGGGTAAGATTCATTCCAGCTTCACATAATTGTTGCATCAAAGTAAAAATAAATTTGATCCTGAAAACCTGCTCAGTCACTTTGTTGGTCTAATTGATCCCAATACTATTATGACTATTTTTTTTGCACTACACAAAAACCACAGCAAATAGGAGGACCAAACAAAGTCTGTCATGTTGTTGTCAACATTCTTTGAGAATTCATAAAACAGAAAGAGGAAATGGCTTGCCTATAGCTTGTTTAAAATGTTCGTGTGTTTAGGGTCTAAAAGAACCTTGTTTCCAGTGAAATTTGCCCACTGAAACATGAAAGGATCTAACTGACTCAGTGTGTGTGTGTGTGTGTGTGTGTGTGTGTGTGTGTGTGTGTGTGTGAGAGAGAGGAAATAACACGTAAGATGTTGACTGCAGAAGGCTTGCCTTTTTTGTTCCTCGTTTAAGAATATATTGAATTTGAAGAGGAACACACACACCCTCCAAAAAGTCTGACCGTTTTTGTAGGGATTCAGGGTCAGAGAGATCGCAAAACACAGCAAGGGTTAAGTTAAATTATTTTCTTCCTAAATGCAGATAGGACAGTATTTTGACTTTATTTGTAAACCTGTTTAGATATCCTCATATGTATTGGAGTGTATACATAGCAGCAAGGAAAAAACAAGCCAACGTTCTATTGGTGAAGATCTAATGTGCAAGTCCAGACTGGTGCATTAGAAAGTAGTACTGTGGTCATATTTGAAGGCTAGTCTCCAGATTTTGATCACTTTTATGTGGCTGTGCAGTGTGGTATAATCAATAAAAATAAATAGAATGAGAGGAGGATATGCATATGCAAAGAATATTTAACAGAATGTATGACTTTAAAAAAGATTTGACCAGATTGAAGGTTCAAAAATGGAAGGAAGGAATTTAAGGATGTGTCTTCTATAAAATGGCAAAAGAGGCTTCAAATCTTAATCAGTTTTGATTAAATTTAGGGGAGTTTAATTTCATTTTAGTTGGGGGCTGAAGGGAAGTTTCCTTCTGCCACTTCTTAAAATTAAGAGGAAACTCTTCACTGAGCATGTTTTTCTGTTGAGATTAGAGGGGTGGATGTAATTTTGGCCCTTAGATTTTTGGGGTGACTTTTTGCTATAAATTTGTTGTGGACTTCAACTTTAGGATGCTCCTTACATGGTTTTTGACTGAGGGATTTTTTTTCAGTGTTGTATGATTTGGAAGGCTTTATCATTTTGTGATCTTCCGACTTCCTTCTCCCTGCAGTGCTTACTGTAGGCCAGGAATGGGCAGACTTATAGTGTATGTGATCCATTTGGTCAAGGCATCAACCTTGGGCGATCTACAAGGCTCCAGCATTGCAGGCCAGGACCCATCATGCTGGCTTGCAGTTTTAGGACATGTCAGCATCTAAGTATCAGGAGTGGAGAGGCACGTTCCCTGCCACACCAGAGAAGCTGTCTCCTTCCTGGAGACACACTCTGGTGCACTAGTACCACTTTCCTCTCCATTCTCTGAAAGGCTGATCCCTTTCTCTGCACTGTGATCCACTGGAGACTAGTTTTGTGATCTATCTGTAGATCACAGTCTAATTCTCGGTGGTTCCCTGCTGTAGATTCCCTGCTATAATTCATTGTTGAACTGACCACATATGTGTTTGCCTGATTTTATTTTAAACTGTCCTGGAACATCTTTCATTTTACAGCCATTTAAATAACCAAGACTCTTGGATTCCTATACATTTTCCTTTTGATTTTAGAGTTCTCTCAAAAGTAAAACTTATAATAGCAAGCTAGCTAAATCTACTTTTCATCTTTAAAATCCTGTTTAGATATGACCAAGTTTTTCCATAAGTTCGTTTCAGCTGATTGTTTCTGTCTCTTTGTGGCTAGAAAGTAATCACATCCTTGGTTAGAATGAGAATCCAACAGAGTTCTGCGTTGAATCCATAGCAGTCTTCCTCTACATTTTGACTATTTGGTGCCTTTTTAAGTTTTTGAATTTCATCTGTATTATGACAATGCCAAGATTCCTCTTATACAAGTGTCTCAAATGTTGTATTTCATGTTTGGCTGAAGTGTTTGGTTGTATTAAGGCAAAAGATTTGTAGTTGTGCTAATCAGTAAAACAAAACTGTGTTTGAGTTGTCTTCAGTCAGATCTGTTTTATAATCCTGTCTTTTTTTTCTCTGTGATATCTGATTTTAACCAAATAACTTAGAAAATGTTGACACAAACAACATTTAAGCTTGTAATCTACCCTCATTTTATGATTACTAAAAGTTCCCCCCCCCTTTTTTTTTCTTGTGACCATTTTTCTGTAATAGTCTGTTGCCCCTAAACATCCAGTTGCTAACTTGACCTTTCTAGCTATCACTCTCCCTTGTTTAAGAAGCTGCAGTAGCTCTCTGAATTGTAGACCTCACAGTTAATACTCCTCAAGTTGTAACCCTTAGTTAATTTTTAATTTTATTTTGCTTTTATTTTTATAACTTACTCTTAATTTTTTATCTCTGCTTATTGCAGATTGGTATTGCATATAGAACCAGTTTATATTTCCTTCTTAGATGCTTTCAAAATTCAAACTTTTAAAATCCAAGTCTGAAGCAACTTGAATTAGAGCAACTCTTGTTCACATGTCTTGTTTGCTTTAAGATGTTCATCTGTCTCTTGTCTGCCCATTTTGTTAATTGCTACCCTGTAAATTTATTAGTTGAAAGTGCTGTGTAAATGAATTAAGACATTACAACAGAAAGGAGGTGAGCCTTCCTATAAAGGAACAATTGAGCCTATTTGAAACTAGTCTGAAATAACCTTTTTGTACAGAAGTGGTTTTTTTGTCTTAAACATGAAACTGTAATTCATTTTTGAAGCAGTTTCAGTAAATTAGTTCTCCAAAATGCTTTTTGTATAACAGTCTCTGTATGTAGTAGATTATCGTTAGACATGAAATAAGCAGGAGAATAATTGCTCGTGGATTTTTTCAATTTTGAGCAGGTTGTAATAGACCCAAACAACATTTTATCAAAATATTTGAGTAACTGACTGGTTTTTTCCTCAATTTTGGTTCATTTATTTCATCTGTTTCTGATTTTCTATTCATTTTCACCAGTAATAATGAAAATGTATGGTGGAAAATGAATGGTAAAAAGTGGAAATGGCTGAAACGAACAAACCAAATGAACTGAACGGACCAGACCAACCAAATGAACAGGAATTGTGAAACAGGCAATTAATGAAAGATTGGACAGGTAGTGTTTATTACAAGATTCGTTTGCTTCTGGTTGGATCGTTCAGATTTGATGGGCTTGCTCATTTTGGCAGGTACTCGTTTCAGCTTGTATCAGCACGGGCAGGACTTTCCAATGACGGTGTCGATTTTTCCAAATGTCCACAACTCTAAAATATGGTGATAATCTCTGACATGTATTTTATAACCGCATTTTATAACAGCTATTCATAAGGCAAACTTGCTAAAGCTAGTTAAGATGAATGGTAGAGAGCATTTAAAAAAAAAATTCTGTTCATGCAAGTTAGTTACCTGTATCTGTTTGACTATTTTGGTCAGCAAACTGTACAGAATTCTAAATGTAGTGGTCTGTTTTCTCTCTCCACTGATTGAGTTGCCTAGAAAGTATTTTATGGGTAATGCCTGTTAAATCTTCACACTTATTTTAAGTGTTAACATACTATATTTGATTTTTAAACAGACACCAAATCCTACTGCAAGTGAATTTATTCCTAAAGGAGGATCAACCTCTAGGCTCAGTAACGTGTCCCAGTCAAATATGTCTGCCTTCTCTCAAGCCTTGTTCTCTCACCCTTCTATGGGAGGTCCTGCTAGTGCTGGACTAGCTCCAGGTAAGATTATAGTAATAGTATGCAATAATAATATTAATCTGCAGTTATATAAAATTTCACTTGTTAGAACTAGGAGTTTTTCTCGCTATTGCAGTATAAGCATTAAACAAATTACAGTATCACATTGCTACAACAGATTGAGACTGTATTCACATGAAAACCTCACCCCCGCTTTTGTGAATGTGTGCAAGGTTTAGGTTGCAGGATGCACCAGGTGTAATGCAGGTCAAGTCCCGAAAGTTAAGCTGGAAAAGTAAGATTTGACATTTGTGCTAAAGCTATCTTCCTCATTTTCCATATTGTGTGAAGTGATTAATCCTGATACCAATCTGCCTTAATTGCTGCAGGAGGGAATAAAGGTGATTTCCCCCTCGGGAGATGAGTTCTCACTGCTTGGTTGGTGGGGACAATGCATTAAGAGGGGAAGGGGAAAAAAAAGGCATAGTAACAGGACACCTATTAGCTGCAACAGCAGCATATGCAGGAACCTCTGAACAATTTAAAATGCAGTAATGCAAACTCCTGCAGCAGAGTACAGGTGGGAGAAGAGTCTCTTGTGTGAATGCAGTCTGAGTCTTGTAGTGCCAGGCATTCTGCAAACTGTGGGTGCAGTCCTATGGTCCTCGTAAAGTGCAGCTATGCGAGGTGCATGGCCAGGACACCCTCACTCAAGCACGCATGTATGCCGTGCGGGTCAAAGGCACAACCCGTGCCCCAGGTTGCGTGGACTCGGGGGTTGCATGAGCATGGGTCGCGCCTTTGACCCACACAGCTTGCTGCGAGCCTGAACACTCACCGTCTTGCCAAGCATTGCACGTGCGGACGGCTTTCGCCGCCCACAGCTAGAGGGTTTACTTCAGGCATAGCTGTTGATAGTATTCGGACAGCATTGACAAGTACTTCAAGATAATTGTGTTAACTTGTTTCACTATAGCAGTAATAAAAGTGCCATTCTTTCAAATGGGCATACTGTGGAAGTAGTTATACATGATATTTAAGTTTAAGTCTGGGTATGTGAGTAAAGTATGTGAGTAAAATATTTTCTTAGGGTTTTCATTAGGGTTTTCTTTTCATAAATAATTTATTTTCAGAGTGTTTAAAACTGTTAAAATGTGTTCTCTGCAAATCTGGAATTCAAGGATTATCTGGAAATAAAACACCAAGCAATTTCAACATATCTCTTTATCAGAGTTTGAAAGACTAAAAATAGTTCTCAGGTAAGAAAATACTTGAACAACTTAAATACATGTAAATCGGAAAATCTGGACCTTATGCATTCCAGACTCTTAAGAGAATTAGCTACTAAACTTGAATCTTTGGCAGGTACTTCTGAAAATATCAGAGAACAAGGAAGGTATTGGAGGACTTCGGGGAAAATGGCTGATGTGGCAGATCAGTCCTGGCAAGTGCTGTCTGGCAAATCTGACTTCAGTCCCTAATAAAATTGACAAGTAATAGAAATTAGAAAGTACTAAAACTGTGTGTTGTCTATAGGCTGTTCAGGGCCCTAAGCAGTATAAGGGTAAACTCCTCAAAAGTAATGTCAATCAAACATATCTGCCAACTTCCCGGATTCTCCACAATAATTTCTTCTCCTAAAGCCATGGAGTCAGGTTTTGATGAACTAAAAGTTTATCTCTGTATTATAGCAGTGAATAAAGGACATGCATCTGTGCTTGCATTACTGATTCTCTACTAGTTTCAGGAAAGGTGCTGAAGCAGGATAACAGGAGGGTGCTATTCACCTGTATGCAGTCATAACTGGGGAGGGAAAACTGCTAGGTTTTTTTCCCCTGTCTAACAGAACCTACATAATGGTAATGAGACACTTACGTTCTTCATGTATCCTCTCCTGTAGTGTTCTGTACTACCTTCTGTCTGCCTTTAGTGTTCACATGAAAGCAGTTGGAAAGGTAGTGAAACTTCATGGCCTGCACTGCCATGCATAGCCTCATGATATGCAGTTGTGTGTCATTTCTGCAGATACTGCCAGTGTCCTTATGTGTCATAATGCTTACAAGAAATTGACTGGATGAAGAATAGCTGGTCCAAATTCACTTTGAGGAAGACCAAAGTGATGCTGCTTAGACAGAAATATGCTTTAGACTACTACCTGAAGACAGCTATACAGTCCATCAAAGTGGTACAAGTTTTATGACCCTATTCAGCTCTTTACTAAGTCTTCAGTGATATTGGTGCCATTGGTGAAAAGCTGCTGCTTTCATATCTGGGCTTGCTGAGAGATGGTGCCCATGCAAGGATCTTGCAGTAGTCTAGTCTGAAGATGACAGATGCATCAGTCATTAACAACTTGCAGGATCTGGAATTATAGGTGCAACCAGACTAGCTGCTCCAACTCTTGCAGCACATGACTGCTTAGCTCTTCAGTCTGGGAAGTATCTGCAAGCACATCACCCCTGTGCTTCTGTCCTTCCATGGCTCTCGGATATTTACTGTGGTCAGGGCAAGGCCCTAACTCTTCAAAACCATCAGATGGATTGGATGTAGGGCTTTGAACTGGCAAGAGAATCAGATTAAGTGAAGAGGACCTTCATGTGGAAACTGCATCCCCATCATTTACCTTTCTCGATAACTGATTCCCTTTGGCAAGATCAGGAGATGCTCCTGTCAAAGCCAAGCAGTAACTTCCAGAGAACCCTTTCTTGTTAAGGACATGGCTATGTGGTAACCAGACAAATTTAGACTAACCACCTGCTGTATAACGCAAGATCTAAGAGACTATTCCAGTTAAAATCCAAATCCTATGGGCAAGGTGAGAAGGAAGAAGAGAGAAGAAAGTTCTTCCAAGCAAAGCTATTTCTTATGAGGACAGGGAAAGTAACAGAAGACTCTTGAAAGGTGCCCAGGAACCTCCTCATGTATATCAAACTCCCTTGAAAGTATTTAGTTGTAATGAATTCTATGGAATACCCAAAGAAGAATAGAACAGTTTTTTAGGTCGTTATCACAACATTTTTAAAAAGAAGAAAGGGCTGGGGGGGAGGAGGAGGAGAACTGGCAGATCCATGTAATCAGCTACCACTATATTTAACCATCTAATATGCTAAGCAACATACTAGTGCTATCTCTCCAGAGATAAAAACAACCTCATTTATTTTTTTCCTTTTGTAGTCTCCATATGGGTATTGGTCTAAACGTTTCCAAGAAACAAAGAAAATTAGTAGAAAATCTTTAAATGAACGTTGGGCCTTAAAATTCTGGGAATATACCAGAAACTAGTTGACTGTACAATATATTCAAGTACTATGCAGTGCTAGTTAAAGACTTAATTCTGCACTGAATATTAAAACTGATTAACTTCAGTGCGATAGGCATTATGTTACAGGTGAGGAAAACAACGAAGTCAAAACTTGATTCCTCTTGCCCCTATGAATCCTTAATTAAGGCAGTATTTCTATGAGTTAAGGTATTTAAATGCTCACAAAGAATGGTTGAAATGTTTTATAGTGCAAGTTATAATCCTTGCCAAACAGTTTTCAGAACTGAAGATAAAATCAGTGGCTCATTGCTTGTATCTTTAACTTTACTCTTGTAATACAACTTTGTTAAGAATATTAATGAAGAAAAGTCTCAGAACTGTTGTAAATATAAAAATGATACAGGAATCCTCTTGTTGTGTAAGCAGTTGTGTGAGGGTTACATGCACTTGCAGAAATTAGGGTTTTTAAAACAAATAAATTGGCTTTAAAGAATAAAAACAAAACCAACACTTTTAGGCTCTGACTTCAAATTTAAATGCTCTGATTATTATTTGTGAAACGCTAAAATACGTTGGCTTTCGTTGCTCACTTTATATCACTTCCCTTTTACTCATTTAACTTGAAACTTGGAATATGCTTACAATATAAGAACTGAAAGTTTAACAAAGAGGAACTTTTTTGATAACATGTATAAATAGGAACTTCCACCATCCCAAGCAGCACAGGAGATGTCTATTGCGGTACTATAGTTTGTCAAGTCAAGTCAACTTTTATTTATATCCCGCTCTCTCTCGCCTATGGCGACTCTTCTCCTGGCTCCTAGATTACCCTTTAGAATTATAGCAAAAAATCCTGTATAGACTGGAAGATTTAACTTCAGTTACAGTAATCTTTCATGTTGGTTCTCAACAGTTTTTTTTTTTCTTTTTGTTAAACAAAGCAAAACTATTGTTGCAGAAACTTTTCCGTAGTTTAACCACTTAACTGGAGTTCCTATTAGGTGAACCATCAAGACAATCTGGGCGAAACTGTTTCTCTAAATCGAGCAAACTTGCTTGTTGGGGTTGGTGGTTAAGCCATATGCTAACAAATACACAAAAATACTTTAATTTGATTTGTCACCGAAGGTATTAGTCTCTTACCCAAACCAGTTTGACAAATGCAGAAGGTATTCAGGTTTAGATTTCCACAAAATGCCGATAATCGTGTATGGCAACAAAATGGTATTATGATCCAGTGCACTGGTATTTTGGTTAATAAATGGAATTTGAGCTCAATTTGTACATAGAATATATGGTTAGCTTTTTAACATAGCATTTCTCAAATTCTTTCAGTAGCAAGGAGTCATGTCTTGAGGCCTAATTCTTCCCCATTCAGAATCCTTCCCCAAACCACTTCTTCCCCATTCAGAAATTGAGAACATATATAGTATCTTCTAAAATCAAGGGTACACTTGGGCCTTTCTCTGATAAAACTGTTAGGCCCATTGTGTGCAGCCTCCTACTTGCATGGATGAGTGCTTATTCTCTCAAACAGTCTCAGCAAAGCCAGTGGATCTGCTCTTAAGAGTATGGTCACCATGATCAATTATCCGTATTTACTAGTTCCATTTCAGCATTAGTAGATAAATATGTTCACCTTAAAGACTATTGAATCTGAATTCCATTATTCTTCACACTCCTATCTTTTTCCTCCCTCTTTCCTGTTTTTATGCTTCTACTCTGTTCTGCGTTTTCTTTTTTGCAACAACTACCTATTTTGCCCTATCTGTGTGCTTTATTTCCACCGGTTTCTTTTTCATTGATAAAATGATTCACAGTTGTGTAGTTGACATTAAGTGCAGTCTTAACTTGATAGGTATTTATAAAGTAATCTTCTACATTCGCTTCATTCTGCCCTCAAGAAAGTCAAGTCCCTGGACACAGAATATCCTCCTGGAACGATGCTGAGATGCCATTGTGAGACTGCCTGCTTAGGGCGTTGGGTTTATTAAAGAACAGACATACCAAAGCTTGGGTTATTTTGTCATGATTGTCTAGTTGAATGAGAAATTCGGGAGTCAGACTAAACTCTGAGAATGCTTTGCTGAAGCAATCAAGAATAAAGCATGGAAAATGGGGGAAGAAGTAGGGACAGTCTGGCAAGGGAGGAATGTACAGATCTGATTTCTCTTCCATTTACTCTAGGAGAGGAAGGAGGCATGATGCATTAGTGATTAATCAGGATATATGTTTTTAACCTTTTTAAAATTGACAAGTGAAATTAGTGTGGGTTTCAGAAGTTCACACCCTTAAGTCATTGTTTAGACCATTTGCAGACTCGGAAAGTAAACCCTGTATTTCTTACTCTGTTCATATTTGGGATTTCTCTTTGGTGCTCTGATGGCTAGTTAACCTATGTTTAATGAAAGCTTAGCATCTTCAAAATCAGAATATGATAAATAAATGTGTCACATGCAAAGTACATTAGTAGAACTGGATTGTGTTCTAGAACATAACTAGATGGGACTCAAAACTCATCCGTATATGAATACTTACAATTGCAGTGGAACTTAGTGGTAGATGGGAGCCACTGTGTGAGCTGCATTATAACACCCATGTTGTAATAAATCCACAGGATGAGTGGGTAGGCATGCCAAAGAAGTCGCTTTGTTGAATTCAGGGAGACTTACTAGTACTTTGGCAATGCAGGACTAATTGGGCTTTGTTCTGGCTTAGGATCTTTTGACAAGGTGATAATTATTATTTATTATTTTAAAAATGTATTATCCTGCCCCTACTGCCTCAGGCAGCTCGGGGCGGCTCACATGTAAACATAAAAACACTTAAAACAACTTTAAAAGGAGGTACCAAATACCCCGCCCACCCCACCCAAACTTTACCCATCTCCCTCACTAAACGCCTGGCGGAACAGCCAGGTCTTACAGCTTCATCAAAATGAGGGGAGATCAGGGGCCCCCCACCGGCAGGGAGTCCCCCAGAAGACTCGGGGGACCTTGAGCAAAGCGCCCCCGGATGACTGCAGGGGCTGAGCCAAAGCCGGGGGGGAGGCAGTCCTGCAGATATGCAGGGCCTAGGCCGTTTAGGGCTTTATAGGCCAATACCAACACCTTGAATTGGGCCTGGAAAACCACTGGCAGCCAGTGCAGAGAACTAAGCACCGGTGTAATGTGCTCCCGGCGGCACAGCCCCACCAAAAGCTGGGCCACCGCATTCAGCACCAGCTGCAATTTCCAAGCCATCACCATGGGTAGCCCGGCTTAACCAGAGAACCTGAGGGTGGGAGTGGGGGGTTGTTTACTTACAAGCCTTGTCGACTTCTGGAGGGTACCAGATAGGTGCCTGACAAAAGCTTGTGTTGAAAACCCCTTCCCCCTATGGTAGCCCAGCCATTGTCTGAATTCAGAGTACAACGATGCACACAACAAGGTTCCACTGTCTCAATAATCTTCATTCTTGTAAAAGTGCCATACTGTGTCAGACCAATGGTCCATCTAGCCCAGCAGCCTGTCTCTGACACTGGCCAGCTCCGGTAGCTCAAGGGAAGTACATGTATGGGTTATGGAACTGTGAACCATCTCCTGCTATTCAGTCTCAACTACCAGTAGCCAGGGGTTTATGCCCTAGCTAGTAGGCATTTATGGCTCTATCCTTGAAGAATTTATCAGTTTTCCGTTTGAAGCTTGTTATATGGCTGGCTATTACAGCCTCCTCTCGCAATGAGTTCCACAACTGTATTGTCCACTGCGTGAAAAAGTACTTCCTTTTGTTCATTTTAAATCTTCTGTTCTTTAGCTTCAGAGCGTGTCCCCTTTTTCTCTTATTTTGGGAAAGGGCAAACGGTTCCCTATTAATTTCTTCATGCCACTTATGATTTTATAAACTTGTATCATTTCCCCTCAATTGCCACTTTTCCAGGCTAAACAGCCCAACTTGTTGAGCCACTCTTAATGTGGAATTCAATCCATCCTTCTTTCATCCTTGTTGCTCTTCTCTAAACCTTTTCCAGTTCTGTTAAATTTTTCTCGAGATGGGACAACCAGAACTACACGCAGTATTTGAGGTGGGGTAGTACCAAATATTTATACGGCGGCATAGTGATACTTTCTTCTTCTCTTCCTTTCGCAATAATGCCTAGTATTCTGTTTGCCTTTTTGGTTTCTGCCACGTGCTGAGCTGATGTCTTCAATAAACTATCCATAATGACTGCAAGAGCCTTCTCCTGAATGGTTACACCTAGATTTGAACCTAGCATTGTGTATGTATAGTGAGGATTATTTTTCCCTATGTGCAAACCTTGCACTTATCAACATGAAATTCATTTCCCATTTTATTGCCCATTCACATTGTTGTGTAAGATCCTTCTGTAGTTCCTCACAGTCTGTCTGGGTCTTAACTATTTTTGAATAATTTGGTGTCATCTGCAAGTTTAGCAGATGACACTCTTACCCCTTTTTCCAGGTTAATGAATATGTTAAACAGTACAGGTCCCAGTACTGACCCCAGAGACACCTCACTATCTATCTCTCTCCAACTTGAAAAATGACCACTTATTCCTCTCCTTTGTTTCCTAGCTTTTAACCAGCAACCAATCCAGTACACTTCCTCTTATCCCATGACTACTTAGTTTCTTCACAAGTCTCTGATGAGGGATCTTGTCAAATGCTTTTTGAAAATGCAAATATACTATATCGACTGGATCACCCCCAGATCATCCACATGCCTGTTGACGTTCTCCTAAAATTCTAATAGTGAGGCATGACTTCCCTTTGCTAAAGCCATCCTGGTTTTTGCTCTTCAAATCATGCTTGTCAGTATGTCTAATCCATTTTTAACAATGGCCTCCACCAGTGTGCCCATTACTGGTGGTGTGCTTACAGGTCTGTAGTTTCCAGGGTCACCTCTGTAGCCCTTCTTAAAAACTGGTGTTCCATTAACTAACCTCCAATCTTCTGGTGTACAGGAGAATTTTAGTGATAAGTTTAAATACTACTGATTGTAGTTCAGCAGTTTCAAATTTGAGTTTTTTCACTACACTTGGATGGATATCATCTTGCCCGGGTGACTTGCTACTGTTTTCACTGTCAAAATGCAATAAGACCTCTTTTTGTGTGACACAAACTTCAGATAATTTCGCAGATTCATCACACACACAAAAAATAATAGTTCTGGTGTACGTGTGTCCTTTTCACCCCACCCCACCCCCCCATCGTCTTCCACAGTAAAAACTGGTGCAAAGAACTGATTTAGTTTCTCAGCGATGGCCTTGTCATCTTTGTTCCTTGGTCATCTCGTGAACCAACTGCCTCTCTAGTAGGTTTCCTGTCTCTGATGTACTGGGGGCGGGAGGGTGGGGGGAGAGGGAATTGCTATTGGATTTTGTGTCCTTAGCAAGTTTCTCAATTTCCTTTTAGCCTGCCTTATAATGGTTTTATACTTTCTTTGCCAGTGTTTTATGTTGATTCCTATTTACTTGGAATACTTTTCTGTTTTTTTTTAAGGACAATTTTGTGGTTCTGATAACCTACTTACTTTTACCATTCAGCCATGCAGGCATTTGTTTGCTTCTCTTCCTGCCTTTTTTGATTTGTGGTATACATTTCAATTTGGGCATCTATAATAGTAGTTTTCAATAGTCTGCGTGCCTTTTGCAGGCCTTTGACCCTGATGACTTCCCCTTTTAGTTTTCCCTTAACTAACTTCCTCACCTTTGCCTAAACGCCCTTGTGGCAGCCGTTATTAGGTAACCTCTTTCATATTAGTATGTTGAATCTAACTATATTGTGATCACTATTAGCAAGTGGCTCTGCCACTGTTGCTCCTGCCACTAGACCCTCTGCGCTGGTTAGGACTGGATCTAAAATAGTTTCTTCACTTGTGGGTTCCAAGACAAGCTGCTCCAGGAAGCAGTCATTTATGGTGTTTAGCTAGATCAGTGTTTATTGTTCCCCTTTTACCAATGAGGAACTGAGGACGAGAGATGGTGATTTTTTCAAATGCCACCCCATGAGACAACCTGAGGGATTTGAATTTATTTATTTATCCATCCAATGTTTACCCCACCCTTCCCAAATCTCTCAGGGCAGCTTAGAAAACAACATATAAAACAGCATAAAAACCCTGGCCCCATCACCAATGTTTGCCCTCATCCCATCCCTCCCCCCACCAAACCCTCCTCTCAACCTCCATCCACAACCTCCCAGCTGCCTATCCACACCTGCCAGATGCTTTTTTAAAGAAAAAAAAAAGTCTTGCACAGTCTCCAAAAGATCATAGAATCAGAGTTGGAAAGGGCCTCAGAGGTCTAGTCCAAACCTTGCAAGATTCTATTTTGTCAAACATGCACCTCCTTGTTACTCATACAGTTGAGGTGGAAAGCATTCCTGCTCAGGAGGGCATTCTGTACTTCTCCAAGTGTCCAAACCTCATATAGGGCAACAAGCTCTCCTTCAGTCGAGTCAGTTCACATTCCCTATACCCAATGAGGGTGTGGGGTGGAGATCACAAGGGGACAACGAGCATACTGAAACCTCCCAACGGAACCACTCAAGAGCAGCCCTGTTAACCCCTGCTAGCTCCCGCAGTTGTCAACAACACCTCATGATCAACTGTATCAAAGACCGCTGAAAGATCTAGCAAAACCAACAGGGTAGAATTTCCCTTATCCATCTCCCAGGTGCAGATTATCGACCAAGGCCACAACCACCAACCCCATACTCTACCCAGGACGAAAACCTGACTGAAATGGGTCCAGGAACCCAGTAGTGTCGAGATGAGCCTGGCGCTTCTGGGCAACCAACCATTCAGTAACATTCCCTAAAAAGGGAAGGCTAGAGGCAAGCCAATAGCTGGTCAGGGAGTCGACGTCCAATTATTGTTTCTTAAGCAGGAGCTGGACAACCACCATTTTATGTGCGCCCGGCACCCTGCCCTCCCAAAGAGAGACATTGACAACCCCAGCCGGCAATGGCTCCAGCATCTCCCAGCTTGATTTCACCAGCCAGGATGGGAAAGGATCTAATTCACAACTGATTGCCTTCATCACCCCAAGCACCTCCCCTGCATTAGTGCGTGATACCAATTGAAACTGATCCAAATAAACAGGACAAGACTGACCTTCCATAACCCCATTACTTTCTCCATCTTTCGAGTCCCAATTGTGTAGTAATATTTCTCGGCTTCCTTCACCCTTTTTGCCTTCATGAACAAATTTAAACTTTAGATGTATGACGTTTTCATGACTATAGCAAATGGAAATATATCTTGTAAGCACCAAGAATTAGATTAGTTTCACACCAAGAACTACATTAGCAGCTGGGTGAATTGCTTTGGGCCCCCTGAGAATTGTTCTGAGAAATTCTCAGCAGATGTTCAAAGCATACTTTTAACACAGATCTGAACTATATTTAAACCAAACCCAACAAGATATACAGTAGAACAAAACTATTTTTGTGATGTTTACATGCATTCTGTTTTAAACTGTCCCATGAAAAGCAAGCTGGCTCGTTTCAATTCTATCAAGTGGTGACTGTTGCTTTTCCAATCTCTTGTTAATGTTCATTGAGTTCTTCAATAAATTCTTTAAAACACATACTTTCATGCAGCATAGGGTGTTAAAAAATGAGGGGATAGATGCTCGAGTCTAGGTTCGGTCTTTGCCGCGCACACACATGAGTAGAGCCTAATAAACGGGCAGCCCCCTGCATTTATTTCTTGTGTGTTTGGACAGCCCCTGCTCAGCCCCGACTCACAGCTTTGACATAAGCCTAATACATGGGCAGGCGGTCTCGCCTGCCGTACTTTGCCCACCAACCCTCGCTGCCCTCCCCCCTGGTATCCTGTTCCTGTTATGAGACTCGACCGTGACAAACCATGGGAAGAAGAAGCAACCCCAGCTGTTCTTTTCTACCAGGCTAAGATGACTCTGGGAGGCAGTCCAGTGCCTGTTGTCACCACTGACTCATGGAGATTCATATCTAGGTTTATACCTGCCAGAACTTGACTGTTGGAAATAACCTTTTAACTATGCACGTAATGCTGAGTTTGAGAAAATTGCATACTTTATTAAACCTGAGACAAGCCTCTTGTTTTCCAATTTATTTTGACCGCCCAGTAATCTTTAAACCTGACCTCAACTCTTTCAATCTGAGCAAGATTAGCTAGCCTTCTCACTGTCCTAATTTGATCTCTGGGAAGGGAATAATAACGCATATGTTCCAGTAACACATAAACACAATAACAAATCCATTCCTCATATTCATGTGGTTCTCTAGATATATTCTAAAAAACCAAAGCTACTTCCCAGCTTTTATTATGAGATTTAGACCTATGACCAGAGAATGACTAAGTTATGGGCACTGGCATTAACTGCTGAGGTTGCCTGCCATCCATCTCAACAGTTAAAAGGCTAATTAATGGAGGATCAGATTTTCTATCATTCACCAATAAAACTATATCTGTCTGCATCCCACTGGAACCTGCTTTATCAGAAAATAAAGTTTGATCAATAGTAATACAAGATGAAGTGAAAAGGGCTTCTGACAAAACATGGTTCAGTGGCACCAAGGGGACCCCAGACAAAGTTGAAATCTGAATAGATACATCCTGAAATGAGCATGGTCAAATGAGCAATTTTCCATCTTTGAGACTTTTTAAACTCAAAGTTTGAAAATTGTTGCCATAAACCACCCAAAAGAACCTTAACATTAAAGAGGGATTCCCTAATCTCCAAGGTCAAAGTATTTAATGTAACCAATACTATATCGGGGGAATTAAGCTGATAACTCCTACTATCACAAAAACCAGCAGAAAAATTATTAATTCCCAGTAAAAATGTCCTCTGCGCTCAGGAGGCTGACAAACCGAAAATGTTTGTGGAAGTATAGAAGAGTGATGAGAGAGAATAGGTGAGGATTTAAAGGGGGGAAAGTGTGTTAATTTAGATTGTATAGTAGGCTTTAGTATCCCAGATGCACTATTCAAAAGAGGGGGAATCAGAAACAAGAGACCACCTTTTAAGCGGTCTAAACCTTAACTCCATAGGTATTTATACAAGGGGGGAAATCCAAACTAACCAGCTGCATGCAGCTAAGTACACATAACTACACTTGAACCATTTGGCTATAATGACCATACAGAAACCAAGTACACACAATACGTAAACTAAGGAAGCTTTCATACATTACAGGGGTGGGTGGAGGGACTTCTGTCAGAGCAATTGTGGCTCTTATGATGGGAATTAGTGCACGTGTGAATGCACTATTCTGGTTTCTGTCAATTATAAAAGTACCATTTGGGGACCTTGTCTTGTGCGAGTGTTCTTGCAGAATAAAAGCGGAATAGTGCGTTCACATGTGCACTTAATTCCCATCATAAGAGAGCTGCAATTGCTCTGATGGAATTCCCCCCCTCCCCCACCCCCGGTAACATGTGAAAGTGGCCTAAGTATCCAATAACCCATCGACCGCTACAGGTTATAATCAATTTATACTTCATCCTAAAAATAGAATCTTTATAAAATAAGAACAAAGTTCTGTGATCACATCTACACTGGCCACTAACTGCACAGTAATGGCCTTGGTGCCACCCAGAAGCTGCTGCTCTTGGGCAGCCAAGAGTCTAGGTGCCAGCAATATCCTCTGCTGCTTTCTCCAACTCTGGAATCCCCAGCTTTCAGCACCTTCTGCACCTTTCCCCTATTAAATAATTCAGAAATACCCATTGATTATTCCCATTTCTGATTATATGGAGGAGAAAATGGAATCTAACATTAAAGCAATGTGACAAAGTAAAAGACTAGATTGTGACTAATATGGCTTCCATTAGTAATTTTCAATAAGTGTAATTTTAGAAATTATAATCTGGTGAGATATTTAAGGAAGTGTAAATCTGAGGACCTATTGCTTTAGAAGGCATCTTGGTAAACGTAAGAAATTATATAAGTTCATATTTTGAATGTGACTCGAGGAGAAACATTAAATATAATTTATTTATAGAGTACTTGCAATAGTGTTCTTCTAGTCCCTATGAAGAGACTATAGACTCACCACTGACATGTTCTTGAGCAATGTAAAAAATAGTTTTGATTTTTGGTTTTGAAATATTTAAAGGGAAGAGCAGTTTCAGTAAATTATACCATGGAGGAATTAATGGAAAACTAAAAATATTTTAAAAATTCAGAAATACCCATTGATTTCCATTTCTGATTATATGGAGGAAAACATAAAATCTAGCATTATAGTGGAATCAGTATAAAGTATAAGTGAAAGGAAGTTATACAAATTGACTGCTGCCAGAGTAGAATTAAATTAGTTATGAATAAGGGTTGTGTGCTCCAGATTTTATACTAAAATTAGTATTTAATGTCATCTTGAAAATATACTTGTGGCTGTTAGATTACAAAATTGGGTGGCAGAAGGAGGCCTGCAGGAAGAGGAACAGGCAGGTTTTACAGCAAATAGAAGTACTTTGAGGCATTGTTTTGTTTTGACTCATCTAGTTGAAAAATATAAGCAAAAAGATATGAAATTATTTGTGGCCTTGATAGATTTTTCATCTGCGTTCGATCTTATAAATAGAGAGAAATTATGGGATAAATTGGAAGCCATGAATATAGCCATGAATATAGGCTGCTGTTTTTTATTAGATCTCTTTATTCAAATACAGGATTAAGGATAAGATATAACATCAGAGGTGCGACAACAAAGGAAATTAGGACATCCCGAGGGGTGTGACGGGTGTCGTCTTGTGCCCCTTTTGTTCAATCTTTATGCATAGGGATATGGGAAGAGATATGGCACCTCGGATAAAAGTAAAAGAATTTCTATCCTTATGTACGCAGATGACACCATTCTCTTATCCACGCCAGGATTGGGCCTTAGAATCTTACTTAAGGACTTTGGTGCAGAATGTATTAGACAAGATCTAAAGATAAATTATTCCAAGACGAAGGTCATGATTTTTGAGAAAAAATTTAAAGTACAGAGATGGACTGTTGATGATCAGAAAATTGATCAGGTTAAAACCTTTAATTATCTTGGTCTTACTTTTTCTTATAATGGATCTTGGTCTTCGCATTTAGTTGCCTTAAAACAAAGTGCAATTGCTACAACAGGCATTCTGCTTAAGTTCTTTAAAGCTCGAGAGGGGCAACAAATCGTGCCAGCAACCAGAGTTTTCGAAGCTAAAGTAATAGCAAAATTGAGATACGGAGCTTTGCTCTGGGGATATTTGCCCAGTGCTAAAAAGGTGTTAGAACCTATCTTGAATATATTTCTAAAAAGATTATTACAACTTCCTGTATCTACTCCATCTGCTATAGTGAGATTGGCGTTCGGGTTTAGATCAATCGAGTCATATTTAATAGAAACTTTGCTGGTCTCGGTCATGAAGATTGAGTCCATGCCATTGGGAAATCTTACTAGATGTTGTTTAAGGGAAAAGCAAGAAGCTGCAAGTTGTAAAGGGTCATGGTGGCAGGGGACCCAAAATATTTTTGACAGATGGGGTCTGTCATTCTTGTTTTTACAGTCCCTTCCCTTTAAGCAGGTAAAATCTTTGCTTAAAAGTAGAATCAACGATATTGATAGACAAGCCACAAGAACAATCGCTGTGGACACACAAACTGCCCCATGGTATAAATTCTTGATCCCAGGGAGGGATGGTTGTGAATACTTAAAAGGGGATATATCTTTTCAGCAGAAGAGAGCCTTTTTGGTGCTCCATCTCCAGGTGATGCCTACTGCGGTCCTGGAAGGGAGATATAGGGGGATCCCCTTCCAGGAGAGGCTATGTGCATGCTGTGGTACTGAAACTGAGGCTCTTGTACATTATCTTTTTTTACTGCCCTCAGTATAACAGATTAAGGGATAGATTATTTATAGAAACTAGTGTCCAAAAAGACTTTTCAGTAGAGAGGAAAGTGATATTTTTCCTCTCTGATAAATGTCAAAAAACTACATGGGAAGTGGCCTCTATAGGCTTGTTAATGGAGAAGGAGAGGAAAAAAGTCATAGATAGGGTAAATAAAGTCTAGATAGTGTATCTTTATAACTTATGATCCTTATATTATGTCCCCTAGGAATATAACATCACTCCCTCTCGGGTAAGAGGAAATGAAGATTTATACATATTAGTAACTCTGGCTAGCTCCTTTCATGTTATACTGTAAATGTATTTGTTTTGTTGTTTTATTTACGGATATGGCAGTTGACAGTGCTGAGTAAAGTCTTCTATTAGTATTTAATGTAACCTAGAATGAGGCAACAAACAAGGTAACTTATGTACCATCACAGTTCTAGAGATTTGTCTGTCTGCATCTTTCAGTTGCCCATAGTTTTGACTAATTAGGAGTATCTTACTCTAAAACATTTGAAATTTACTACTGTCGGAGACTCTGAACTGGATGTACCGTTTATCTGTTTTAATATGGAAATCCATGTTTTTCTGGGAAGTTTGGTGGGTAATATGGAACCTGGCCTGTTGCAGAGGAAAGTATAAGAAAGCCTTGCATTAATTATTCATTGTTTTCATTCCTATTGAAATAGGGTGAAAACACAGGACACTAACCACCCTTGGCGGTCATTTATGCATGTTGCAGGGCTGCATAGGGCATCAATACAGCCCTGCAGCATGCATAAATAACCACCAAGGGTGGTTAGCATCATGTCTGTTTTCACCCATACACTCCCCTTCCCCCCAGTTCTACTGAACCTTTTTTCCAAGACTTTAAATTTGATGATTAATTTGTAACAATTACAAATTAAAAGAAACATTCTGAATTACTGCGCACATCTTTTGAGATACCTGTGTCCGCCACCTTCCAAAACAAAACTGATTTGTTCTTTGATGGAACTTAAACTGTAGAAATGCAATCAGATTATTAATGGTTCAAGTGAAAGCTTTGCTGTTTTGCAGTGTTCCGCAATGTGGGGAAATCTTTGCGATAGAAGAAAGACATGAACTCACTGTAACTTCACTTTTTAAGTCACCAAATGTTAAGATTATGTCTGGTATCGTAGTATAGAGATGCACAAAACTGAGGCAAAGACTAAGCTTTCTTCATTAGAAACCATATTCAGTTTTGCTTGGTTGTACTCGTTATATTGCTCAGTAAATGTAGGTGGTGCTATGGGACAGTTTTGCAGAGGGTAAGCTTTAAGTCTGTAAAGGCTTTCCCTATGCATATTAAAATGATTGCTCTGACAATGGCAGCTGCTTATTATTATTATTATTATTTTATTTATTTATTAGAAAACCAGTAACTTGATGTCACTTACACTGTACATCAGGATAAATGCTACCAAATTCTAAAAGTTGTACTCCCCATTTATCACTGCATGCTCATGTACATCAGTGGTGTGTATATGAAATATTTTATATAGTAGGAAATATGCACAATAGAATTATTTATAGTGAAGAATAATTTTACTAATTGGAGCCATACAAGCACTTTGGTTTGACCCTACGAGAAAAATTGTATGTTCAGTCTTTTACCATGGAGGAATTCATGGAAGTTTCAAAGTATTAAATCATAAACACCCATTGATGATTTCCATTTCTAATTATATGGAGGAAAACCTAGAAACCAGCATTATAGTGGAATTGCTATAAAATACAAGTGAAAGGAAGCTAAACAAATTGGCTGCTGTCAGAGTAGAAATAATAAATATCAAAAGACTCATTGTCTTTTTTTTTTCCCTCCGCAGCTTGATATTCTAATGCTATGTGAGGTTTAGTCTACACAAATCATTGCTATGGAACAACTTGCATCTGTGCCCTGGCAACATTTTATGTAAAAGTGCTGCCTCCTGAAAGTTTGGTTGTTGGGGAAACAAGCAACTCATTGTGGAGGCCCAGTTGCTTTGGGACAAGTGCATGTGCTGTACCTCCTCAGCCTCTTCGTTCCCTTGTGCTGTGAAAACACTAGAGAGTATGACACGGGTATTGAGGTATGGGCTGAGGGGCTGAGCTGCTCCATGCCCTCCACACCCTCTCACTGCAGGGTGAGTCCCCATGTGAATGTCTTGCCATGGGGCAAGGTGTGTTTGTGGAGACATGACAGAAAAAGTTTTGCAAATTTTGGATTGGCAAAGCTATGCTCCAAATGAATTTAAGAATGTCTTTGGCATAGGGAGTAACATTGCTATTTGCTACCTGCCTCTGTCTACACTAATTCTTGGGAAGTGTTTCAGTTACTTCCAAAACTTGAATGTAACAGAATGGCTCTGTCTGTTTTCATTTCAGCACTATGGATGCAATACAAGTACATAAGCACATGCTTAACTTTGCTACCCTGAGTGTTGCGCTGATTTTTATTGGGACTGGTCACAGTAAAGTTTAATTTGCATGTAAGTCTACAGGATTGGGGGCTAAATTGCTCTATTCAAAGCCACCAAAGAATTAGTTAATTTTGACTATTGCATGTCCAGGTCTCTGTGGTTTAAGGCATCTCCATTTTAAATGTATATGCCCAGTTCTTACTATTCTACAAGAATTGTATATGAAACATATCTATCTTTTATTGGAAGTTTGCTATTTTTATTCTGTTACTTTCAGAAAATCTCTCTTAATGGACTCTAGTCTGTGTAGATGCTTATTCATAAGCTGAATATCACTTGTTGAGACACTAAATTTCTTCCTTGTTTGAATTATAAATTCTGGTAAAAATTGTGCTTTTACAAGGTGTTTGCTCAATAACAGAGTGAGAATTATTTCATGATAAAATTTGCCTGATTAGTTTATGTAAACAGTGTTAAGCAATATTGCCATAGGAGAGCAGGTAGCTCTCCTACCTGCACAGAGCTAAATTGTTTCTACTCTTCCAGTTGCTGTGATCATTCAATTGTACACAAACACTTTCTGAGTCTTTGCTCTTCTTTCGCTGTAGTCTCCCTCCTAGACATGTAGGATGCCAGAAGCTTCCTATCTGTCCAATCTCATTTGCATTTTAAGTTCCTATCTTCACCAGTCTTCTTTAACCATGGTCACAGTTCTCTTCTCTGCTTTGAAGGGACAGGTTTTTTTGAGGCAACTTTGACTCTCCTCCTCCCCTCCCCAAATTTTCCTAATCCAATCCTGGGGAAAATGTATCGGCTCAACTCACTCTAATTCTCTAAAAGAAATAGTGGGGCTTCTATCGCTTTATACCTTGCCTTTCTAGGGACTGTGCAGGCTATTCCTTGGTTCCATGTAGCTGTTCAAAAATTTGTTTCCATGAGTATGCTGGATAGGTTTTTCAAGTTTCTAGTTGGTTTTCACACAAATTTGTATTTTGATATAATAATTTTATTTTTTCTTGTATTTTCTTAAGGAATGTCACTGTCTGCAGGATCTTCTCCTCTTCATTCCCCTAAAATTACTCCTCACACGTCTCCTGCACCTAGAAGAAGAAGTCATACTCCAAACCCAGCAAATTACATGGTGCCTACTAGTGCCTCTACACCTGTTAATAATGCAATCTCCCAGCCCCCATCTTCTGGCCATATAATCCAGAAGGAAACTGTTGGCGGAACAACCTATTTCTACACAGATACAAGTCCAGCACCTCTCACAGGAATGGTATGTGTTTTGGTTTCAGTACAACTAAAATATTTCCATGTAGGGTATTATCGTTACGACAAAACGAATGTTGTAATCACACACTTTATTTTTCATTATTGTGAAACTTGAAAAAAGCACTGTTAAACTGGACTTTATTTTTCCAAAACTTAATTCATCAGCTTTCTTTTTCTGAGGACAGTGTCTTCACTCACCCATCTCCTTTTGGCACATTCTTTTCTTTGTCAAGGGGAACTGCTTTCTCCTCCTGTCCAAGATGCATCACTCTGAGCATCAACCACAGTGGTGTCACTCAAACGATATGGGGCACATTTTCTGTTCTCCAGCTGCGTCTCTTCTTTTTCATCCCATTGTTCATCATCATCATAGTTTTATTTGACTATTCGCCATAAAAATTACACAATTACAAATACATAACAGCAAGAGCTGCTCACAATCAGTATTTGCACCACAAGCTGATCTTTTCCACCAAGGGAAAAAAAAGAACTAGCAACAATCAAATCCTCTTAGGTAGATAACTCTTTCCCGCTGCGCCAAAAGAAAATATAATGCTACCGCCTTCATATCATCAGGGGCGTTTGGGGACAGTAGAGCTGACATTTTCTGTAATAGTGGTAAAAAATGGTCTCTCTCTACGATTGAGGTAATCCGTACAGCATGCAAATTTTCATAGAAGGAACATACAAATAAAATGTGCTCAATGGATTCTACATCACCATTATGACATATGCATGGTCTGTCATTAAATTCTATCCTCTTTGCTCTTCCTCTAGTGACGGCTCATTCTAACAATTGAAATTTGGCCAGTGTTAAAATTCTGCAAAGTTGGGGGTCTTGTAGGCAGATCAAATAAGGCTCTAGACTAAAACTCAACTTTATTTGCAGATACCATGGGGCGATTGTCATTGCAGCAATTTGTGACAAATCCTCCTGTACTGAGATATCCAAGATCCTCTGTTTAATTTCTTGCAAACATAGTCTACCATTGGGTTGGAAACTAGATTCCAGCATAAACCTGATTTCACTAAGATTTACAAGAACTATATCCAGTAGACTCCCAGGATTTCTCCGTGGAGACTAAGGATATATCAGGTTTCTCAGACAAAAATTCACCCACATGGACAGATAATGGATATGCCCCCTTTAGAGAGTCTCTGGGAGAAGGAAGGGAATTTTTCCTTCCTATATGAGACTAGAAGGGATGAAGCAACATGACAAAGAACCACTTAGTGCCCCTACTCTCTTGGAACATAGAGAGTTTTAAGAGCAAATTTTCAAATAAGGATTGGATTGAATTTGTTAATTTTTCCATCCTTTGCTTCCAAGAAACATGGCTGTTGGGCAAGGATATTCAATCGCTCACATTTGAGGGGTACAGGGTTTTTCCTTTCCCAGGCATAAATTTAGCTGCTATTAAAATTTATATGCCGCACCCTCCTGCTACAAGCATCTCGAGGCGGCTAACAACATTTAAAAATACAAAACTAAAGTACAATTAAAACAACCTAAAACCCCCAGATTAAAATAACCCGGCCCACTACCCATCTTCCCCCACCCCTATCCACTCCCTTCCCCGAAGGCCTGGACGAACAGCCAGGTCTTACAGGCCCGGCAGAAGGCCAGCAGACTCGGGGCCAGTTGAGCTTCCTCTGGGAGGGAGTTCCACAGCCATGGTGTGGCCACCGAGAACACCCTCTCCATTGTGACCCTGAGGGAAAGAAGGAGCAGCCAGCAGGTGGATTAATAACCCTGATTTCTATATGCTGCCCAGGGATCTTTAATACCAACTGATTTGGGGTACTGTCTGGTCCTGGGAATGGAAAACCCCAGGCCCTTTGGTTTATTTACTGATTCATGTTTATATCCCTACAAAATGCTCCCCTTTGTACATGAATAATATTTGGCAGAAATCTGATAAGCACCTAGAAAGATTTGAGACTCTATACCCACATTCCATTTTAGTGATTGTGGGAGATTTTAATGCCAGGATGGGCCCTCAACCTTCTGATTTGTTGGATCAACATTTATTATCAATCATTGGCATCACTTCCCTGAGTGTCAAGAGATCCTCTGTTTAATAAAGAAGGTGGAATTCTCCAGGACATTTTGGAGAAACATAACTTAGTTATCTGTAATGGAAGAACAGGTTCAGATATGTTTGGCGATTTCACTTTTGATTCACCTCTTCGGTCTAGCGTTATAGACGTAGGCGGTGTTTACACGGATGCTGCCGCAGACCCGATGGGTGGAGATGAGTGGGTGAGCACACCCATTGGTGCCGAGTAGGGCGATGTTTACATGGACACCGCCGCAGGGGGTTCTGGGACAGAAGGGGAGGGGCCAGCACACACCCATCGGGCGCTCACCCACCCAGGGCTGCACCAACAAATACCCAGGATGTTTACATGGACCGCCTGTACACCGAACAGAGGGGAAACCACGCCCAACACAGTGACAGTACAACATGGCCGAGAGAGGGCAAACAAAGCCGCGGCACACAGCACCGCCCGGACGCGGCCAGACTCCGTGCGGGCTGGGGAGGAGGGAGCTGGAATGTCAAGAGATACAAAGAAGCAGCCCCAGTTAAACCCCAAGACACAGACCAGACAGCCGGGCCCCTCGGAGCCCACACCACAGTGCACACAGGGAAACCCAGCACGATGAGGGAGACGGGACCCCAACCGGGGAAGGGGGTCCGGGACCGAGCACAGGCACCGGGAAGAACAGACTAGTCCTGAAATGGGTGGGGACCACACCAAACCCCTCCTCGCATGGACCACCGCCCACAGAACTTCCCAAACCCAGGAACAACCAGCCAGAAACAGGACAGCTGGGTTGAGGGTGGCAGGTGCCAAAGCACAAGCCGGATTCAGGAGCGGAGGACACAGAGCAGACAGCTGCTTCCCAAAAAACACAAGCCGGCTGCAAATCTGCAGCAGCCCAAGAAGCACAGGGCTGGGATGCACAGGGCTCAGGATGAACCCCACACCACGGTGGGGGGAGGACACGGGATCCCACACAAACAGCGGAGGGGACATGACCCAGATCACAGGGTACCAAGGGGGGGGGGGAAGAGAACACCACAAAGGACCCAAGCCCTGCCAGACAACCACTGCACACCAACCAGACATGACCCACACAGAGGGGTACAACAGAGTGAAGGAGAACACAGACACCAGGGGGAACCAAGCAAACCAAACTTTATTGATAAACCAACTAGAGCAGCAGACTCATGACAAACACCAACACTGAGTGGCTACAAGGTGGGGTGGTGGGGCAGATCCGAGCTCTCAGTAGGGCCGACGACCCTGGAACTGGCTCCAGCGATCCGGCTCCAGCGATCTGCCTGGACACGGTCCAAGACGTGAACACGCTGCAGCAAATGCAGGAGCAGCTGGACCACCTCCTCCTGCTTCCTGGTCCGCTCGTTACTCATCGCCTGCACTAAAGAAGAGAAGGAGAGGGAGCACACCAATAGGGCAGGCCACAGGCCGCAACATCCAGGGAGCCCACACATATGGGGGGGAATGGGGGACAGACATACACACACAGGGGTAACTCGTGGATCTCCTGGTAGACCCAGGCCCCAGCATGAAGCTCAACCAGCGCCTTGGCCTGGTGCTGCTAAACGCGAGGTCGGTGGTTAATCCCGGAGTGGGACGCCGACCTCGTGTGTATTACAGAGACCTGACTGGACAATGAATCGGGCCCTATTCTGGCCGATCTTGTTCCGGCTGGGGGGAGGAGGGTGGGCGGTGTAGCTATTGTTATCAAGGATGGCACTGTCTTTTAGGAGGTATCCGGTGCAGGCTCCACCAGGTGTTGAGTGCCTCCATCTTGTGTTGGATTTGGCCAGGGACAGATAAGGGGTGCTGCTGGTGTACCGTGCACCCAGTTGCCCAGCGGCATCCCTACATGCTTTTGCTGATTTGGTGTCTGATGTGATCCTCCGGACCCCTAGGTTAGTGATCCTGGGGGATTTTAACATCCACACTGACACCAATCTTGGAGGAGCGAGGCATGAGTTTATGGCCTCCATGACAACCATGGGCCTGTCCCAAATCATCTGTGGCCCCACACATGAGGAGGGACATACACTGGATTTGGTTTTCTGCACCGGCCTTGAGGCGGGGGGTCAGTTAGTAGGAGTTAAGGCTGTAGAGCCTTTGTCATGGTCTGACCATTACCTCCTTAAGACGTGCATCCTGGCGCACGATAGCCCCCGGCAGGGTGCAGGACCTATTAGATCGGTCCGCCCCCGGAGACTTATGGAACCGGATCGGTTCCGGAATGCTCTGGGGGAGTTTCCCCTGGACCTTGACACCCGCTCTGTCGATGATCTCGTAGCCTTCTGGAACACCTTGTTGGCCGAGACCATAGACAGGGTGGCTCCCAGGCGTCCGCTGCCCTCTCGAGTCTCCCGCAGGTCTCCTTGGTTTACTGAGGGTCTGCGGTGTTTGAAGCGGGAGAGCAGGCGGTTAGAGCGACGGTGGCGCTGGACTCGCGACCAGTATGATCGATCGCAGCATAAGAGCAGTTTAAAGGCTTATGCTGTGGCGGTGCAGGCAGCAAAGAAGCAGTTCTTTGCTGCTCTTATTGCATCTGCAAAGTCACGTCCAGCGGAGCTTTTCCGGGTGGTGAAAGGCTTGGTCAGTCCTGCCTGTCTCCGCCTGGACCTGGAGCAATCCAGTGACCGCTGTGACCGGTTTATCGAGTACTTTGTAGATAAGATCGCTCGCATCCGCCACGATTTCGGCACCACAGTTATTGCAGAGGATCATCTTGGGGCTATGGATGCCCCGTCCTGTCCTGTTTTGTGGGATCGGTTTCAGATGGTGTCGCCTGCCGATGTGGATTCCTTGTTGGGATCTGTTCGTGCCACTACTTGTGAGCAAGATCCATGCCCGTCCTGGCTGGTGAAAGCCAGCCAGGAGACGTTACGGCCGTTGTTGGCTGGGGTGGTTGGTGCCTCCCTTCGGGAGGGCAGGGTGCCTGACTGCCTAAAAGAGGCTGTGGTTAGACCCCTGCTCAAGAAACCATCTCTTGACGCTGATGCTCCTGCCAGTTATCGGCCGGTCTCTAATCTTCCCTTTTTAGGGAAGATTATTGAACGGGCTGTGGCACGACAGCTCCAGGAGCATCTGGACCACATCGGTTTCCTTGATCCCTCCCAGTCTGGGTTTCGGCCTGGGTATGGTACGGAGACGGCATTGGTGGCCTTGGTTGACGATCTCCGTCTGGCGTTGGACCAGGGTCGTCAGACCTTACTGGTCCTGCTAGACCTTTCGGCTGCATTCGACACAGTCGATCATGAGGTGTTGGTGACTCGCCTGCGGGACCGTGCTGGAATTGGCGGAACGGTCTTGGACTGGTTTCGTTCATTCCTGGCCGGGAGAACTCACCGGGTGGTCTTGGGGGAGTGTACGTCTTCCCCCCGGGACCTCACGTGTGGAGTCCCGCAGGGTGCCATTCTGTCCCCCCTCTTGTTTAACATCTATATGCAGTCATTAGGGGAGATCGTGAGAGGGTTTCGGGGCATGCAGTGTCGTCAGTATGCTGATGACACTCAGCTCTACCTCTCCTTTTCCATCGACCCAGGCCATGCAGTCTCCTTATTTTCCCAGTGCCTGTCGGCTGTGAGGGCTTGGATGAGGTTGAGCCATCTGCAGCTGAATCCTGACAAGATGAAGGTGATGTTGACTGGTGAGGACTTGGGGGGCTGGGAGTGGTTGAATCTCCTCTTGTGGGGAGGTGGGGTTCGCCCTCCCATGGTCTCACAGGTACGGAGTCTGGGTGTGCTCCTCAATTCACGGCTGAGCCTGGAATCTCAGGTTGTGGCCGTGGCGAGGAGTGCATTTCGGCAGTGCGTTTCAGCAGTTACATCTTGTCCGGCGGCTTCAGCTGTATCTCTCACTCTGACCTCGTCACTGTCATCCATGCCTTCATCACTTCGAGGCTGGATTACTGCAATGCACTCTACGTGGGGCTGCCCGAGAAGCTGGTCCAGAGGCTGCAGCTGGTGCAGAATGCTGCGGCCCATCTCCTTACTGGGGTGGGCCGCAGGGAGCACATGACACCTGTGCTCCGGGCTCTGCACTGGCTGCCTATAAAGCACCGGGCTAGGTTCAAGGTGCTGGTTTTGACCTTCAGAGCCCTTCACGGCCTGGGCCCTGCCTATCTGCGGGATTGCCTTACTCCCCATGTGCCCGTGCGACCCCTGAGATTGTCCGTGGGCGCCTTTTTGGAGGTTGCCCGCGTGAGACGGGTGGCCACTGATGTGAGATCTTTTCCAGTGGCTGCCCCCCTGCTGTGGAATTGGCTCCCGGAGGAGACTCGGTTGGCCCCCACCCTCCTGTCGTTTCAACGTTTGTGTAAGACCTGGCTGTTCTGCCAGGCTTTTGGCGAGGGGTAGGGTAGGGGGGCAGGGTTTGTGAGGAAGGGTGAGTTTTATGATTTGTTTTAAAATTTGTTTTTTTTAATTCAATTTTTTGTGTGGTGTTCGCCGCCCCGAGCTGCCTTTGGGCAGGAGGGGCGGGATATAAGTTTTAAATAAATAAATAAAACAAATAAAAACAGCCACTTGCTGGAGCTGACCGGCCATCTCCCCCAGCCGCAGCACAGTCACGAACACAATCACAGCAGCTAGAAGGGGAAAGGATGCAGCAGATGGGGATGGGGAGCCGGCAATGACAAGGGGGAGCACCTTGGTCACCACGCGAAGGCTGACAACAGCCCAACCATTCCCACCGGGCCTCCCAGCCACCGCCCCAGTGGTGGAGCCCAAGGGAGCGCATAGGCAGATTGCACCCAGAGGGCCGCCCAGACTCATGATCAGGAGCCCTCCGGTTACGGTGCCCCTCCATGACTGCAAGAGTAGGAATGGGGAACCGATAGGGGGTGGTAGACAAAGCGCACCACAGGGTCGGAACCAGAGCAAGGCCAGCCCAATAGGAACGGACAGTAGTGCACGGAGAGAAGGAGGGACCGTGCCCTGTGCAGCAAGCAAAACCACCTGAGGGGGGGTGGGTTGGAGACAACCAGGGACAGACCACAGAGACAGGTGGCACGGAGCGTGATGACAGCAGGCACCTGGAGCCATACACAGCCCCAATGCACAAAGCTACTGCGGAATACAGCAGAAACCTGAATCATGCCACGAGGCTCACAGAACCGGGGGAACACAGCTAGGGAGAGCAACAACCAGGCAGGAATCGACAGACCACAGAGGGGCACACACTAGAGCCAAGAGCCCATACCATGCAACATCCCACCGAAAGATCTAGGAACCCCCCCCCATACACATGCGCAGGGGTGCACGGGCAACCTCAACAGAACAGCACAGTGCCCATCCACACACCCCATGGCCCCACCATCCATGGACCCCAAACCCCCAGGCCAGATGAAGGGGGACAAAGGCAGCACAGTAACACCCAGCAAAGAAGAACCAGGAGCTGTAGGAGCCTTCAAGGTGCACCGGCACCGCACAGCACTGGACCTCGGAGGTTACCCCCCTCTCTGCCCTGTCTAGATTGCCATAGCAGCAGCACGTCCAGCAGGCTGATGGCGAGGTGCCCACCTTATAGCAACCATACCACCTTAAAATATCAATCCCATCAAAGCCTGACCCCTACAAACTACACCCATGACACCAGCACCTACAGCAGCCGGGGGGGACGGCCCCACAGACACAGCAAGAGAACAGAGGCATTTATGCAAGGCCAAGCTTTATTGGCACAGGGACCAGTAGGATGACACGCCTGCCAGGGAGAGCAGATGCCAGGGACAGGGGAGAGCCACAGAATGCACTGCAGGAGACAGATGGGGAGGCGAATGGGTCACACAGGTGAAAGGAAGCAAGCAAATTGGCCAAGGGGGAGCAGTAGCACTGGTCTGTCACAGGAAGGGGCGGTCCACGGTGAAGGTTGCAGCAACGGCTGAATCATAGTGCAGGCGCCTGGTGCTCTGGATACAAGGGCCCCTGGACAAGACCATTCCAGGCAAAGAGACCCCGGCGATAGCCACGGGTATGCATATGGGCATTCACCATGAAGCGGGACAGGAGGGGGTGTCCCGTGGCAGCAGCTTCCCCGATATCTGAACAGTTCAGCACAGCTCAGCTCTCAAGGCAGCCCTCTCTGGCACTGTGGGTCGCCGGGTCAGGAAGGGCCCACCGACATCAGGTGAAAGCAAGCCAAGCTCCCCAAGATGGGCCTGGCAATCAGATCGAGGGCATGCAAGCCACGGGCATGCAGGAGGGCACAGGCGTAGCAGCTCGCCACGTACGGCCCACAGCCTGGAGGGCCCGACCGTACTCCTGATGACCGGCCACCTGGCGAACAGCAGCAAGCGCCCAGGATTCCCATGGCAGCACACGGTCAGGTTGGCAGAGGGGCACGAAACCTAGCTCCATGGCACGTCTCTGGCACTCCACACCCCCAAAGGGGTGCCCCAACAGCCGCATGTAACAGGACAGGAGATTGAAGCCATCACCATGGAAGGGGGGTCGCTCACCAACAGCTGGATATCGCTGCACTACTCCAGGGTTCCAGAAGTATGGTGGTGCACACGGATCACTCCTCCCCTACCAAGTGATCCATGGCTGGACATGGCCTGCACAAGGGCTGTGAGCTGGAGTGCAACTGAAGTGGATGATGCGCTGCAAACTGAGCTCAGATGGGGCTGCAGCTGGTAACTCTCGAGCGTGACCTTGGGCAACTGATAACGCCTGGCCTCAGCGGGTCTGAGAACCACTATCTCATACACATGGCAGACCCATCCCTGCTCGATGCACCGGGCCCGGGAGAGGAAGGGATGGGAAACCATTAAGGGGCTGCCGTAGCTGTTCACAGCACAGCGGAACGGCTGCAGACCGGACAACTGCCGCCTCTGTGAATGGGGGACCCATAATGCATACCACATGTCCATCATATGGTGCAGCTGCTGGGGCAGCTGGGGAGGGCACGGTAGGACTGAGCCGGCAAGGCAGTCTGATGTACCAGGTACGGGTGCATCCTGCTGAAGGATACTGCATAGGCCTTGCACGCAGCTGGTGCCCAGTGCACAGGGGAAGTATCTCGGAGACCCCGGACAGGTATGCATACCACACCCACAGCACTGCACCAACCTCTGAGGCCCAGCGACCCAGCACCCATCCACATAAGGGAGCCAGATCGACTGCTAGGGCATGGTGTGTTGGGTGCGGTGGTTATGGAGAGGACAGAGTGTAGTGAGAGCGATAGAGGGAGCGATGTGGGGTGTGTGTGGAGAGTGATAGAGGCATGGAAGGGTGTGTGACCGTGGGGCATGTGGGGGAGCAGTGTTGAGTGTGAGGAGTGCTGCCTGTGGGTGGGAGGGTATGTGCGAGGGGGTGACAGTACAGGGCAGCTAGCTGGTTCAGGGTAACAGAGCACAGGGTGGGTTGTCAGGTTGGGGAGTGGTGGGCGGTCACTGGGTGTGTACTTGTGTTCACGGGGAAAGGTCACGGTGGTGGGAGCACGATGCCCATAGTGGGAACCCCGTACGTACGGGCTGACTTGATCGCCATCTTGGCAGCATGTTTCGGTCTCCTGGCACAGGTGTTCAAGCAGATGGCCGACCTCTTTCGCCCAGTCCCCTGCCATTGGTGACTAGAAAATAAGGGCTGGCAACCTGCCCTTAATGCGACTGCATTTTATTTTATTTTTTTTATTTTGTTGCGGCGAGATTTCCCCTTTAATCCACGCGCCGTCTTTGGGCCGAGGGGATGGGGAGGAGGGAGAGCGTATGGAGCCCCGTACCCACTGCTGATATATGCATGTGGTGATGGAGCGAGGCAGTGAGCAGAGCTGAAGAAGGCAAGGCAAAGCAAGGTAGGTTGGTGGGTTAGGCGGCGGGGGTGATGGTGGAGGTTAGACAGCTGGGGGGCTAGCTTCTTTTTTATTGTTGGAGGAAGGAAGGGCTTGCATAATGGGAGTGAAGCGGTCCCCCCTGCCTTGAAGGCTCTCGGGAGTTTTTGTAAGCCAGGACAGGAGTCCCATTTCAGTTCCCTCCCCGCTGTCTGCCCAGGGTGTCGCGCCCGCCCGCCTGCCTGCCTTCCCGCCCGCTTCCCTTCCTCCTCCCCCTCCTCCTCCCGCTCTGGTACTGGGTGGGTGCCCAGGAGCCGGCTCGGCGCACTGCTCGAGCGGAGCCAAGTGGGGGCTGACCCGTGCAGGTCTGGGGTCACCACCAGCGGGGTGTTTGGCACGTTCGCAGCGGAGTGGGGGGAGCCTTTGGCTAGTCCCCTGTTCCTTCCCTTTGTGGGTTTCTCCCTGGTGCGCGGAGCCGGGAGGGGGGGAATTTTGCCAGTGTTGTGCTCCCTCCCTACGTTGGTTTCTGAGCTGGGGGGGGAACTTTTGTCAGTCCCGTCCCCCTGCTGCTGAGGCTGCCCCGCTCCATCATGGGGCTGTTCATGCCCTTCTGGAAAAACCCCTTGTCCCCCTCACAGACAACCAGCACTGCTTTACTCCTGCCCCTACTGCCAATCGGAAAGGGAAATAATGTTGTTTGTTTACAAACGTCTCCTCCTCATGTGCTGATCAGAAGGTTGTAGCTTTCTAAAGAAGGTTCTTTGAGATGACACCCAACACATTCCCACAACTGGGTTGTGCATGGGAACCAGGAAAGGAAACCGATCCTTGCCCTTTCTTTTAACAAGTTTCTAGATGAGTTGAGAGGACTGGAGGCCCTTGGTAACACAATTTTGAGGAACACTTATTTATGCACAAATATGCAAATGTTCATATTTGCATAAATAGGTGGTGGCTAATTATGCAAATTTGCAGTTTAATTTAGCCTTGGCGACCAATAAATTTTTTGGGCTACTAGACTTGGATCTGAAGTTACATGCCCTGGCACTCCACGAAGTCAGCGACCTCCTAGTCGATCGGCTCCTGGAGCAGGTCATCCAGCTCCGGGACCCGGAGGTAGTGATCCAGGGCTTTGAGGTGATGGGCTTCCCACATTGCATCAGAGTCATCAATAGCACCCACATACCGATATTCTGGCCCCAAGCGCCAAGACCAAATACCTGAACAGGAAACAAGCATTTTCCGTGATCCTGCAGACAGTCATTGACCACTGATGCCTCTTCATCGATGTGTACATAGGCCGCTCGTGGAGGAGTCATGATGATCGGATCCTGCGCTCCTCCCCATTCTTTGCTAGGATGTTTATTGGGGAGATAATCCCAAACATGTTCAGGCGGATCGAGGGTGTCCCCAAGGCTCCGGTTGTCATAGGGTATCCTACCTACCCTCTGACCTCATGGCTGATGAGGTCCTATCCCGTTGCCTGCACCCCTGATTGTGTGTTCTTTAATGGGCACCTGGCCTCCGAGAAGTGCGTGGTGGAGAGGACCTTCGTCTTGCTCAAGATGTGGTGGTGGCTCCTGCTTAACCAGAGCCAGTTCAACCTACCACCCCCACACACACACACATCTCCTCGTCCTGGCAGCCTGTGTGCCTCATAACATCTGTGAGACTGATGGGGCTGCCTTGAACTATCTCCCCCCCCTCCCCCCCAGTACAGAGACGGAGCCCCGTGCCCCTGTACCAGCACGTTCAGGGTGGGGCCTTCAGGTAACTCTCTGAGGAGGACCGTGACACACTCTGCAGGCGCATAATTGCCCAAATGGTTGGGAACTGACGGTTGCCTATAGACTGCCCCATTCCAACTGCCCAGTATCCCTGTACACCGTGCCCCAATACACTGTGGTGTCTACCCTTGCTCGTGCCTCAGTCTTGTTTGCCCGGTGATGTGTGGACCCCCACCCCAGTCCATTGGGCAATGTGGTACTGCCATGGGTCCAGGATCTCCCATGCCATGGCAGGGCTGCCTATTGTTTCACCCAATCAACTTGTTTTATGGACACCCCGTCGGACCTCTTGTGTGCTGTCCCCTCTACTGGGGCTTGATTGGCCATGGTGGTGTGTGCGTGTTCTCGCACACCATTCCAACCGTGCTGTGATTGTGTGGTATGGCACCTTGTTGTCCGCCCTGACCTGTCCTGGCAGCGATGGCTGGCTGTCGTGGACAGGATCATGGTAGCCCTTGGTCCCTTGGTCACCCCTCCCCATAACTACTACTGGGGTGGAGATGGGCTGGGGATGACGTGATGTTCCACCTAGTCACCCATCATACACCTGTTACCTCATGCCTCTCCATACCGTTCAAGGCGGTTACCGGGTCTCTGCACGGTGCAGTTACATTTCTTCCCTCTATCCCATCCTGTACCCGATGGTCCGTGCCCCTAGCCAAGCCCTCCAGGTTGCACCTGTTCGATTGGGCACGGGTGTAAGCTGCCGGCCCTGCCTGCCCCACAGCTGTTAGCACCCACTAACCTGGCAGTGGCCACCACTTTGGTCTATTCCTACCTCCCTCACTTCACGTGCATTCTCCTATAAAGACTCCGGGACAGACAGATATGTTCTATTACATTGTTTTATTTGGGGATATTTACAGGGGTTCGGGTTAGTTTTTTCAGGGTCTTATCCGTCCCCTCTTTACAGCACCACCAAGGGATGGCGGTCTGCGGACCTTGGCAGCTGCTGCCCGCTGTGACCGTCAGCTGCCTGGCCCGGGCTGTCCTTCCTCCACTGGCCGCTCCACTGCGTGGTCTGGTGATTGCTCCTGTGGATTGGACACTCAGCATTAGAGGTAGCAGTTACCCATTTACTGTGCCCCAGTTCTAGTGCTCCCGTACCAAGCCTCCCTGTGTCCATCACCATCTCCCATGCTGCCTTACAGCCCTTCCTCGTGACTGGTTGGGTACCGTTTCCTATGTTCCCCTCCTCCCCCCACATCACTTGGCAACCACCGGTTCCCTTTGTTTACCTGTGCATGTGGGGCAGCCCGTCTTGGCAGTTGAGTGCCTGAAGACCCGGGAGGGGGGGGGCTTGAAGGGTGCTGTAGGGAAACTGGAAGTGGGGTATGCTGGCCGGGGGGCCCCCCTTGGTGCTGGTGGGATGCCATGTGGGGAGGGGACCTATGAGACCTAGGCCAGGGTAGGGATGCTGCTGGGGAAACCAGGACTGGCAGAGGAGCTGGGGAGGGGGCACTTGCATCTGTGGGAGGTTGCAGTGCTGCCTGTCCTCCTACCATGGCTGCTGGGCCTGTGTCATGCTAGGGAACGCGCTGCAGGGCCTCCATGGCGTCCTCTATCAATCTGAAGACCCTTGCGGCGGTTCTCTCCAGTGTGACACAGGCCCTCTCCTGCCTGTCCAGCCGCTGCTCGCATAGGAGGGCAGCAGCTTGGCGCCTGTCCCACAGGTGCTCTGTGCAGGACCGGGTGAACATAGCTGTTGTTTGCTCCCGGTCCCTTCCCCCTCCCCTAGCTGTACCTCCCTGTTCAGGGCCTGCTCTCTGCTTTGT
Source organism: Sphenodon punctatus (assembly GCA_003113815.1). Classification (NCBI taxonomy): domain Eukaryota; kingdom Metazoa; phylum Chordata; class Lepidosauria; order Sphenodontia; family Sphenodontidae; genus Sphenodon; species Sphenodon punctatus. The sequence continues at coordinate 2,923,147 of QEPC01008677.1, read as the reverse complement.
ACCTCTGCTAGCAGTTCCCTCCCCATGTCCTCCCTCCTCCGCCGGTTGCGGCCCGCATCTCCTGTTTCCTCTCCACACTCCCAGCGGTTGCTCCCTTGGCTGGGCCAGGCTGCTCCTCTGTGAATGGGAAGGGTACCTGTGTTTAGCTTGGGGATGGGGCCTGCCCCCCATTCATCTATTCCGGCTCCCGGGGCTACGCTGCCATCTCTTCCCCCACCCCCCGCCTCTCCCTCCCAGGCCCTGGCTTTGTTGTCAGCGTCCCCCTTTGCTCCTGTGTCCACTTGGGTATGTGGCGCTGGCCCCCTCTGCTCCCCCGATCCCTGCTTGTATTTCCCACCCGTCCCCATCACAGCCTCATCCCCTTGTTCCTCCATAGCAGCTGTATTTCCCCCCCCCTTATGCTTTCCCTGTCCTTTGTCCTATGGTGTTCCCTGTCCCCCTCCTTGCTGTTCACTTGGCCCTACTCTCACTGTCTCTTGGGTGGGGTTCTGACCTGTAGCACCGCCGGGCCCCAGTCCACCTTCCATCACCTTGCCACCTCCTGCCCCCATACCCATATCTGTGTGTACCTATCATCGGTCTTCAGGTCGCCAGGCCCTGGAATGGTCTCGGGTTCCTCTACGTCCTCCTCCAGGGCCACCACCATCTCCTCCTCGTACACCCTCAGGTCCCCTTGAGCTGCGTCAGTGGATACGATCTGTCAGTTTGGCTGTGCTTTCAGGCTGGGGCCCTTGCTGTTGTTGCCCAGGCCCCACCCTCCCTGCCCTGTGGTGTTCCTGTTACCTGGATCATATTCCTCCGTCTCCTGGGAGGCGTCCCTGTTGTCAGTCTGTTCGCCGTGTATCCCCGTCCCTGTGGGTTGTGACCCTGTGGGTTTCAGGAATACACAGAGTGATAAGTTCCGTTTCCAGGGATGCCTCCTCCACCTGTTGGATGGGTCTGTTCCCTCCCACATCCTGCTGGCCTCACCAGGGCTGAGGACTCCCCCTGCTCCGGTGGTTGTGACAGGGGTGGTGGTGTTAGTGCCCTCTTTCTGTCCCTGGCGAAGGCGATGCCATGGATGCGGGAGGCCACGATGTCCCCGTCCGTGCAGAGGAACCGATCCAGCTGCTCCTGCAACTCCAGTATGCACATGGAACGGCTGGACTTGAGATTATTGTCCTTGATATGTTTATATCCGGATCTCCAGTCCTTTGCATGCTGCATGCATTGGGTGGCATCCCTATTATACCCTGACTGCTGCATATCCTGGGCAATGGCTTCATAGACTTGTTTGGTCTTGTAGTTGCGCACCAGGTTGTACTGAACCTTTTCAGCCCCCCACAGGCATATAAAGTCCAGGGTCTCCTGCCTGGACCACAGTTTCCCCTTTTGGGTTCCGCGTGTGGGGGCCCGCCCAGCTTGATAACTAGGGGCCCGCCTGGTGGTGGTTGTGGCAGTGGAGCAGGTGGTCTCCTGTTAGGGGAATGCATGGGGGTGAGCTATTGACTTGCTGCACCCTTGTTGCATTTGTGGGGTGTTCCTTAGTCCTCCTCCCCTTGGGGGGCTCCCGCTCTTTTACCTGACTGTCACGTATGCCCTCCTTGGCTGTGTCTCAGTGGTGCTGTGCACCTGAATCTGTGTGCTCTCCTGTGGGGGGGTGGAGGTAGGGAACGGTGTAGCTGTCAGCTGCATGCCTGTGGTTTCTCTGGCGTGTGCTCGGGGCTTGTCGGCTCCCTCCCACTGCTGGGTGGGTAGGTGCCCTTGCTCTCCTCCCTGTGCCCCATGTCTGTGGATTGCAGCAGGGATGCGGGTGGTGCTGGGGATGCGTTGCGCCCTGTGTTGGGAAGGGTGTTCTGTCAGTAGCCATCCTGCCCCCCCCCCCCGGTGCCGTTGGCCCGGGCCCCCCTCCCCTGGGCATTCCTCTGCTCACCCTGCCCCTTCCCATACATGTTATGATGCCGGCTCCCTTTGTCTTGTCTCGGGCTTTTCTGCCTGATGTTGGGAGCCAGCGCACCCATGTCCTAGCTCACTTCTCCTTTAAGGGCTCCCAGGTCGGCATTGGATGTCTCTCCCAGTGGGGGTGGCTGCTTGCAGGCTCCTGCAGTGCCTCGCTAGCCGTGTATCGGTAGGTTTGGCAGACCTTTCCCGTGGGTGTACACAGACGGGTGGGTGTTGAACACGCATCTCCAACCATGGATCATGCCAGTTCCTTCTCGACTGCTCCGTGGGTGGTGGTGGTGGGTGGGTCGCGGGAGCACGCACACCCACCCATTGAGATTTACACGGACGCTCTCCCACTCATCCGATAGGTGTTCATGGGTATTCCTGGGTGGGTGGCATCCGTGTACAAATGGCCTATATTGCTGTCCCTGTTCTTAACTTTAACCATTTTTTCTCATTTCAAAGTTATAACTAGACAGTCAAAGAGCTTTCACAATCCATTAAGTATAAACATGAATACATTTGCTGATATTCAGAAGGAAGAACAAAATGATAGTCAGCTGATGCTGTACAGTCAGGGCAACTTCGAATCAGATGATCTGATTGTAAAATATCCGTAATTTTAATACACATCCAGTCTGTTGACTTAATAGGAACAGAAGAACAGTGCTCTAGGAACTAACTCCTTAATAGCTATGGAACAACTATTGGACCAAGTAAGCACCTCTCTTATGAAGGTAGTAACTAAATCATCGGCTTCGATTTGAAGTAGTTATAATCGCCCTTATTTTCAAGCCTGGTACAATCAGGAGTGCTATTGGGCCAAATAGAAGCTGATCTGTATCCAATAGGATACCCAGAGACTCCCACATGCTTGGGATACGTTTCTTGAATCTAGAAGGCGATATAAGAAGTTAATTTATGAGAAAAAAGCAACCAGAACTGCCCTGTTTTGGGCTGATTTACAAGTGGCAGCTTCCTTAAAAAACTCAACTAGATTTTGGAAACTTACTGCAACTTTTTTGAACGATAGGAGTTGTGTCAAAACTCCCCCAATAACAGAGCAGACCTGAATTGCCTTCTATGAGGGGGTATTTAACGGTCCATGTCTAGACCACCTCCTTCTGCCTGCTGCTCCTCCAGGGCAACGCCCCCCCTGCCGCCGCCTTCACCAACGGCGTCCCCTCCTCCTCCCCGCCTGGCCTCGTCTACGACCAGGGTGGCAGCGGCGGGGCTGGGAACCCGGGGTTGGGGTACTCCCCGGGCCCGGCTGCGGTGTCGGCGGCGGGGCAGTGTCGCTGCTGCAGCAGGAGCCCGTGTACAAATGGCAGGCCACCAAGCCCACCGTGCAGGAGCGCTTCGCCTTCCTCTTCAACAACGAGGTGCTCAGGGACATGCGCTTCCTGGTCGGCAAGGGCCACGGCTCACAGTGCATCCTGGCCCACAGACTGGAAAAGGAAAGCTGATGAAATATAAAAACCCAAATATAAAATCCTCAAAACTCACCTCTTCTGCTCCGCCCGTCCTAACTCTTGCTAACCACTCCCACCCAGGATTATCCCCCACCTGTTATCTGCAAACTCCCAATTTACTGTAACCAAGCCAAGAATGTGTACCTGAGCTCTCGCATCCTCATGAACGTTGCATCCCTTGTCTTTCCCTCTGTTCCCCCTTCCCTGTCTTCCTCCCCCTGTCTTTAGATTGTAAGCTCTTAGGCAGGGACCGTGTCTCTTATTCTCTTTAAAGCACCAGGTACATCACTGGTGCTATATAAATGCTTATAATAATAATTAATAAATAATAGAAGTCACTCAAGATTGGGAAGCCGAAATAGAACAGAGAAATGGTATTTGGGGAGTTATTTCTTTTCCCCCGGTTGTAACGGAAGAGAAGGTAACACAATATATTCTAGCCTTGTGACCAGGCAAAGCCCCAGGAATAGATTTTATTCCACCAGAAGTAATACCGAGAATATGTAGCCTGGTGGGCACCCTTGCTAGCAAAGCTCTTTACGTTGTATAAGACGGTGGGTTATTTTCCGGCATATTGGAATACGGCAATTATTATAGTCCCCATATTTAAAAGAGGTGAAAGGACTAACCCTGCTAATTATAGACATATTAGCTTGCTACCGATAATCAGTAAAATAAATTCTCAATATCTTCTGAAAGCCTTAGAGCAATGGGTGACAACTAAATAATTATTGGCAGAGGAACAGGCTGGGTTCCGAGCAGGCAGATCAACTACAGGTAATTGTTTCGTCCTGATGCACCTAGTTGATAAATATGTGAAGATTAGGGGTGGAAAGTTATTTGCAACATTCATTGACCTGTCTCGAGCTTTTGATTCTGTGAAGAGGTTTTCCTTAAACTTCTTAGTTTGGGAATTGACCACCGTCTACTGGATTTAATAATAGCATTACATAAAGACTCAAGGGCGGTGGTTAGATTAAATAACATAGGCGCCCTATCTAAGCCCCTTGCTATTTCCTAAGGGGTCAGACAAGGATGCCTGTTGGCACCCATTTTATTCAGTCTTTATATTAACGATTTAGCTGAATTAATAACAGAAACCAGTTATACACCCCCTAAGGTTGCGGATAGGCCCATCGCAATTTTGATGTATTCTGACGATATTATTTTATTATCACAGACAAAGCTGGGCCTTCAACACTGTTTAACCCAGCTAAATTCCTATTGTCTGACTAATGATCTGAGCGTGAATCCCCAGAAATCACAGATTATGAGTTTTGGTGGTAGTCGAACAAAACTCAGGGCCTTTTTCGGAGAGGATCAATTATTTCAGGTCTCCAGGTATATATACCTGGGCGTTAGTTTTACAGCAAATGGGCATTGGACAATACATAGGAAAAACTTAATTACTAAGGCTACAAGCTCAGTATCTGGAATTCTCAAAATGTATAGAAGTTCAAAATATTCTAATATCTCCTGGTTTTAAGTGTATATAAGGCCAAGGTATTCATTCAGATCCTTTAGAATCAGAAATTTGGTTTTTTTACCTACTCCAAAGATATGGAGGTGGTTCAGAACAAGTTTATAAGGAGTATTTTAGGTGTTGCTAATTCAGCTCCCCTCTGCATGCTTCAAGCAGAGTCTGTACTATACTCAGTAGCAACCCTAGCTAAAATTAGAGTAATTACCTGTTGGTGGTATTTTATTTATTTATTTATTTATTTAATCATATTTTTACCCTGCCCCTCCTGAAACAGCTCGGGACGGCTAACACTTTAAGGGCTGCATATAAAAAAAATACAAGTATAGAACATTTTAAAACATTTATAAAATTGCAGCAATTAAAACAGGGCAAATGAACATATAAATTAATTAATACAATAAATAAGGATGGAGGGGGATAAACCCCCCCCTCCCCAAAGGCCTGGGCGAACAGCCAGGTTTTGCAAATTCTCCGGAATCTTAACAGGCTTGGGGCCAGGAGAGCTTCCTCCGGGAGGGAATTCCAAAGGCGCGGCCTGGCCACCAAAAATGCCCTCTCCATTGTGGCCCCTCACCTAACACGGGGGACCTCCAGGAAGGCACCCCCGGCGGACCGAAGGAGCCGCTCTGGGGCGAGGCAGTCCCTGAGATACGAGGGGTCCAGATTGTGAAGGGCCTTATAGATCAGTACCAAAACCTTGAACCTGGCTTGGCTCGCTATCAGCAGCCAGTGCAGAGTCCGGAGCACAGGTGTTGTGTTCCCGACAGTCCGTCCCCGAAAGGAGCCGGGCCGCTGCATTCTGCACTAGCTGCAGCCTCCGAACCAGGAACAAGGGCAGCCCCACGTAGAGCACGTTGCGGTAGTCCAGCCTCGAGGTGACAACAGCATGGACAAGGGAGGCCAGGTCCGGGCCAGAGACGTACGGACGCAGCCTCGTTATCAGATACAACTGGTGGAAGGCGGCCGTCACCACTACCTCCACCTGTCGCTCTAGGCAGAGATCTGCATCCAATACCACCCCCAAATTCCGAACCTGCTGCCCCCCCCAATCAGAGGGGACAACACCTCCCTCGCTCTCCCCACCAACATCACCTCCGTCTTACCGTTGAGCTTCAGTCTGCTCTGCCACGTCCATTCTGCCACGGCCTCCAAACACTGGGATAGTACCGAGACAGCAGGGTCTGGGTCAGTTGAAAAAGAGAGGTACAGCTGAGTATCATCAACATATTGGTGACATCGGACCCTGAACCCTCTTACGACCTCCCCCAAGGGCTGCATATATACATTAAATAACAATGGAGACAGAATAGAACCCTGCGGAACGCTGCAGGGCAAGGCACAGGGGCAAGATGTCTCAGCTCCCAACGCTACCCGCTGACTTCTCCCTGAGAGGAATGAACGGAACCATTCAAGAACAGTCCCGTCCAGAACCCCCAGGTCACGCAGCCGTCTCAGCAGCAGCCCATGGTGTCAAAAGTGGCCGAGAGATCTAGCAGGATGAGAAATGTTGAACACCCTACATTCATCTCCGGGTGAAGATCGTTGACCAAGGCCACCAACGCCGTCTCGGTGCCATAACCGGGGCGGAACCCAGATTGAAAAGGGTCCAGGAAACCAATGCCATCTAGATGCACCTGGAGCTGGATCGCCACCGCCCGCTCAGTAACCTTCCCTGAAAAGGGAAGATTAGAGACGGGTCGGTAGCTGGCGAGAGTGTCCACATCCAATGATGGTTTCTTCAGCAGGGGGCGCACTATAGCCTCCTTGAGGCTAGGTGACAACCTCCCCTGCTGCAAGGACGCGTTAACCACCCTCACCAGCACAGTCCCCAACGTCTCCCTAGAAGCTTTCACTAACCAGGACGGGCACGGATCCAGTTCACAACAGGTGACTCACAGACCCAAAGACGTCCACCGCATCGGCTGGCGTCACTTCCTGAAACTCACCCCACAAAGTTGGACCAGACGGGGCCTCCGTGACCTCACGCTCTCCACCTACTGCCCCTAATCCAGTGTCGAAGTCGCTCTGAATCTGAGCAATCTTGTCTGTGAAGTATCTGACAAACTCCTCACAGTGGGCCTGGGACGAAGTCACCGTCCAGGCGGAGGGAGGCCGGACTGACCAGCCCCCGCACCACCCGAAACAGCTCCGCCCAGCGAGAGTTCGCAGACGCTATGAGGACAACAAGGAACTCCTTCCTTGCTGTCCTCACAGCCTCAACATAGGATCACAAATCAGCCCTATGGAGAAGTCAGTCGGAGTCGGATCGAGTTCGACGCCAGTGTCACTCCAGCCTCCTCCCTACTTGCTTCATACACTGCAGCTCCTCAGTAAACCAAGGGACCCTGCGGTGACGAGACAGAGGCAGAGGGTGTCTCGGAGCCACCCTGTCGATGGCCTCCTCCAGAAAGCTGTTCCAGTTCTGAACCAGCTCATCGGCAGAGTGACCATCCAGGTCCAAGGTTAACTTCCTCAGCACCTCTTGGAACTGCTGTGTTTCCATCAGCCTCCGAGAGTGGACCATCCTAACTGGTCCATTTCCCTTCTGGAGGGGGTGTGCTGAGAGACTGGCCTGAAGGAGATAATGGTCCGTCCATGACAAGGGCACCGCCCTGACCTCCCCCACTACTGGAACCCCCGCCTCAAGGCCAGAACCGAAGATCAGGTCGAGGGTATGCCCCCCCCATGTGGGTCAGGTAGGTGACCTCGTGGGACAAATCCATGGTTGCCATGGAGGCCATGAATTCTCGCTCCGCTCCTACAAGGCCGGCATCGGCATGGATATTGAAGTCCCCCAGGACCAAAGTCCTGGAGGAGCCTAGCGCCACCTCCGAAGCCAGCTCTGCTAGAACGATAAGGGATGCTACCGGACAGGAAGGGGCCCGGTATACCAGCAACACCCCTAGCTTGCCCCCAGCCAAATCAAACACCACATGGAGGGCCTCAATACCTGCAATCTCCTGAACTGGATATCTTCTAAGAGGCCAGTCCTCTCTAAAAATAATTGCCACACCACCTCCCCAGCCACCCGTGCGGGGCTGGTGCTGCACGGCATACCCGGCCGGAACGAGATCGACTAAAGTTGGTCCCGCCATCTCGTCCAGCCAGGTCTCAGTAATACATGTGAGGTCCACGGCCCTCTCTGAGATTACATCCCGGACAATTGGGACCTTGTTGACAATGGACCTTGCATTTAGCAAAAACAAACCCCCACGCGTGGACCTTGGACCTGGCTCTTCCCTCCACCCAGCGGGGGATGGCAAGCCGCACCTCCCGTAGGCACTTATGTCCCCTAGGGGCGCGAGCCATCCAACCCCATGGACCATACCATCCATGCCTAAGAACCACCCCTATAGCCACACCTTCCCCCCCGTCCACCAAGTCCTGCCCCCCCCC
>QEPC01008677.1:2887199-2910743 GCA_003113815.1 Sphenodon punctatus | reverse complement strand
CCCCCCCCCCCACCCATTTGTATAGGACCTGTTTGGGGATAACTTCTATAGAATCCTTTCCCCCAAATACTTTCAGTAACTTATTCAAGTGTAGGAATTTGAGACTTGTGGTAGCATGCTGCCTTGAAAACTGTAAGGAAGCAAAAGTGAACCACTCTGGATTTTTGTGATCTGTATGGTAAGGCTACATCATTTTTTCCTCAGGAACTGATCAACAGACATTTAATAACAATGGCTCAGATAGATCAAGCAGATATGCCTGGTAAGTAACTAGAAAGTCTAGTCCTAATCCATCTTAATAGCATGCTACTAAAGACTACGTATTGCTTATTCTTACAGTTATGTAGCATGACTAACTTTTTTTAGAGAAACATAATAAACTAAACATCATACTAAAGCAAAACTGTTCTTTTAACTTTTCATGTAGGGTTAGCTTTATTGTAATCTGACCAAGCCTTATTCCATACAATTTTTATTTAAATATTTATTTGTTTAAATATATATTTTGTGTATTTGTTTTCATATATAATTGTTTAATGCCTTGCTCCTTTCATGTAACGATCTTAGTGTTTAGTTCTCCTTGCTGTTAACTTTTTCATTCGCTTATTTTTGTGTGTTTTTCTTTATTGTAACTTATGAACCCAAAGTGGGCGGAGCTTGAGGAATTAGGCGGGGCTTAAGGGATGGGGCGGGGCCTGCTGACAGCTTCTAAATATACAAAATCCAGCGGCTAGGAGTTAACTGTGGCCATAGACAAGCATGGCCTCCCAATGCTTCCCATCTCCCCAGCCGAGCATCTACCACCACTCCCCAGGAGTAGTTCCACTGCAGGGGCAGCCGGGCGGGCAGTGAGGCGAGCACAGAGAGACTGACTGCATCCACTGCCTTACTGGAGGAGGGGAGTGAGCTTAGCCAATCCGGGCTCCAGGACCTGTTGCTTCTGGCTGCCAGTGCCGCCTGTGCCTTGTGCACGCATGCGGCACCGGTGCGACCAGTTCAGAGGTGCTGCTGTCAAATACACCAGACACCCCACAATCAGTTCATGCTGCCCCCACCCAATAACCAGTTCATTTGTGCCCCTGCCCTCCATATAATCAATTCACACTGATTCACCAGTTCAATTGTGCCCCCATAATCAGTTCATGCTGCCTCCACCCGTAACCATTTAATTTGTGCCCCCGGGGCAGTGTGAATTGATTATATGGGGGGTGCAAATGAACTGGTTATGGGGTGCGGGTTTAAAGACAGTATTCCTGTTAGGAATAACTTCATTAAGAAAAGTTAGTGAAATAGCAGCCATAATAATCTCANCGAACTTCCTAGGTCATTGAGTTGAGGATTTCTAGTCTGAAGTAGGAAGTTATACTTTACATTTATTCCATGCCCATATATACCTGCTCAGTTTATATATTTCTACTGGCTATGCTACATGCCTGAGGAAGGGTCCTGTGTGGCCCAAAAGCTTGCTTATTTCCACCAACAACAGTTGGTCCAATAAAAAATATCATTTGAACCACTTTGTCTCTTTTGCTAGGGAGTCACATAATAAAATAGCCCTACATATCCATCCTCCTCCTCATTAAAGACATCAGGACACCAGGCTGGTGTTCAATTAGGGTATAATTCATGCTGGGTAGGCCATAGGACTGAAGTGGGACATTGCCAGCCCTTTCTTCATAGGTGTTAAGAGCCTAATTCATTGGTTTCCACAATGTTGCCAGTATGACCCCCTCTTTGAAAACTAAATATAATTATCTGACCCCATATAGGAACCAAGGATAAAAACAAATGCACACACGCCTTGGCAGCAACCCGGCCCAGTCCAAGTCAGGAAGTCACTGAGGACATGGGGTGAAAACAGACATGTACGTAACTCCATTTTAACACTGCTGTAACATTTCTTATGCGTGTTGCAGGTCTTTATAAACAAATTTAAACAAATTAAATTAAATTAAAACAAATTTAAAACACCCCCCACAAAAATTAATCCACCCCTCCACCCTCCCCTCCGAAGGCTGCATGGAATTTTCTTCTTATATTCCTAGAAAGGGTTGGAAGGAACTGTCATTCTGAGGGGGAGAGTGCTTTTTATACTAGAGCAGCTCGGGACCATCATGTGGTCTATTATTTGAATAGGGTGAGCGTGCACAACCCAGTTGTGAGAATGTTAGGCGCCATCTCGAAGAACCTTCTTTACAAGGTAGCAACTTTCTGATCACTTACATGGGCAGGAGTGTTTGTAAACAAACAGCTTTATCTCCTGATCAGTGTCCGTTGCTGCTGCTGCAGGGCTACTAGGAGGCAGAGGCAGGTGAGGGATAGGGACTGGAGCCAGGGAGGGGAGGCAGCAGAAGAACTTAAGCTGCGTTCTCACCTGGTGGTAGCAGCAGCACCAGCAAGAGGGGGAGGGAAACGAACCGGTAGCCAGGAAAAGAGCCGGTGCGAATGGGGATCTCTTTTCCCAGCCGCAGGCTCCTCTGCGCTCCCGCCTCCCTCACCTCTCCCGTTGCCGCCACCATCGCTGTAGGTGAGGGGGCTGGCCCTGCCTTGGGCCGACCCTGCCTATGCCCTCCCCCCCCAGGGCAGGACCCGGGTGCAAATGCGCCCCCCCGCGCCACGGTAGCTATGCCATTGGTGTTATCTTTTCTGTTTCAACACCAATTTTCTGTGCTTTAAAATGTAAGCAGTGGTTTGTTGAGTGAATCCACAATCTACCTTTTAACTTGGATTTTGTATTCAGGTAGTAGCATTTTTAGTTGTAAGCATAGGTTGCTTCCCCATGCGTGTGGCTTATGCTGGGTAACTACGGTGGCCAAAGTCTGCATTTTCAAAAGTGAATAGTGCATGCAGATCAGTAGAAGAGGACATTTTAAAGCCCGCTAGCATAGCTGTCTTTCTAGGCATCAGTTTTAAAAACTACTAGCAATTTATATTAATATTTTCCTATGTTGGTGAAGTTATGGTGAAGGTGTATTTTAGGATCAAGAAATGGGTGCGCTATGGATGTGAGTGAGCGGGGAAGGAATAATAACCACCCTAAAAACATAGGTTTCATTAATAAGAATTTGTTATGGTAAATTAGACAGGGTCTTTTACTCAGGATTAACTTTAAAAATATATTTTTTTTAAAAGGACATGGGGCAGGTAGAATTTTTTTTAAAAAGAAAAATAATAAAAATAAAACTGCCCAGAAATTCTATATCTGCTTCCTTTAAAAAAAAATATTATTTTTTTTTAAAAACCCTTCTACTTGCCCCACGACCTTGTAACCAAGTCCATATTTCTGTGTTCTTGACATAGATGTTTTGCTACATAAATTACTGGTTTTTTTTGTTAAATACAGAATCAACTCTGACACATAAGTAAACAGGAGTTGTGATGGAGCTAATCCCAGTGACCTCAAAGCATCTTTATTAGTTGTAATTGGATATTTGTCTGATGTAACCATCCCATGTCTATGATAGGAAGCTAGACTGTGATTAAAAGTGAACACGTTAACACATTTTGCTAAATCAGTCATACACAGGACTTTTGCAGCTAGTGTAGGCAGGATAAGTCTTGTTTTATAACTTAGGGCATTTTCACACAAGACACTCTCCACCCACTACCCACCATACATGCTACAGGGCACCCATACGGCAACACTTCAGCACTGCAACATGTATAGTGGGAGGGGAGTGTCTTGTGTGAAAATGCCCAGAGATCTTTCAACTGTACGTTTGGTCATGATTTCATTCGTATTTGGTATGCTTTGCCTGTCTTTGTTGCTTATATCAGGTCACAAAATAATATTTAAAACTTAAAATGGGGTCACATAGGCAAATCTTTGGGAACCACAGTTTAATGTCAGTTGTTGATGGTTAACCTTAAAAGTTTATGGACCACAGTCACTAATTTGTTTAAACTTGGTTTAATGTATCTAACACAATTTTGTTTTCTAGGTTGTTGTAAAATACAACTTGCTTATCTTGTCTAGACAGGACCCAAGTATTTTATCTTATTTTATTTATTTATTTAAATTTTTAATTTTAATCCAGTTTGTATATTTTTTTTCCACCTACCAACATACTTTAAAAAATAAATAAAAGCCAGCATATTCACCCTGAGAACTCCCAGTGTTCATATTAGCTGTCCCCTTTTGCTCTCATAACAGCAGGAGGAGAAGTTGACAGGGAGTTTGGTATATAGCGAGTGTTGGTTGTTGGTCCATGCCCCTTTCTTTAACTGGAAAGGCTGAAGAGAGCTTTCATATCTTACTCCACAACAGCTATGTGTGAATATCCTCTTTCGAGGCAGACAAAAGAATGGTAGCAATCTGTTGGGCAGCTGCCAATGTTCTGCTTCCCTCTATTTATAGATATACTAGCGGGAAAACAGACATGACACTTAACTCCACTTGAACATCGCGGTGTTCATCATTTCTTATGCATGTTACAGGGCTGCATAGGGCACCAATACAGCTCTGTAACATGCATAAGAAATGTTAAAATAGTGTTAAAAGTGGAGTTAGCATCATGTCTGTTTTCACCCCTAGTTTAATGTTAGAGTGAAACCGGCATTTCAGAGTACATCATGTTCTTACTTTTCTTGTTTACTCCTTAATATTGAGTGGCTCTTTCAAAAGGCAGTTGTACCTGCTGTATAAAAGCCATAAGACTTGTATCCAAGTTATATAGTTTATGAATTCTAACGTTTTTATTGCATGCAACTAAACACCAATACAGAATGTATTTTTTGACATCCAATGTCTTGAAATCAAATTAATTCTCTTCTACTGTAATACTGTTTCTTACAAATGCAATTGGTGTCTAATATATTTTTATAAACTGCTTTAGCAGTCCCTGCAGAAGTTGACAGCTACCACAGCCTTTTCCCTTTAGAACCACTGCCACCACCCAATCGGATACAGAAAACAAGCAACTTTGGTTACATTACATCATGCTACAAAGCTGTAAATAGCAAAGATGATCTGCCATATTGCCTTCGGAGGATACATGGTGAGGGAAATCATAAGTTGTCATCTCTTTAATACTTAAGCCTAAAATACTTATCTAACTATAAACCTTGAATTGGATTTTGAATTGAATCATTCCATTAAAATAAGGGACCAGAATTTGGCCTAGATAACCATCCATAATGTGGGAATGAGCAAGCAAAGCAATCAGATTTATTTTGGTATGCCTCTGTTGGTGGCAGCTCTGTATTTTTAGAACCGATATTACATTCAAAAGCTAATGGCTATTAAAATCTCTAAGTTCTACTGAACTCTGAGGTTGTTGGTTTTTTCTCTTCTCAGGTTTTCGTCTTGTTAACACGAAGTGCATGGTATTGGTTGACATGTGGAAAAAAATCCAACACTCAAATATTGTAACATTGCGAGAAGTATTTACCACTAAAGCATTTGGAGAACATTGTAAGTTGTTTGGAATTGAACTATTGGAAATAATTTGGAAGCACTGTAACTGAGTGGTCACTTTTTAAACTACAATACTACCTATACTTGAGCCCAAAATACTAATCTAAGTATAAATCTTGAATTTATGTAAGTTGTCACCAATGCTTTTTTTTATATATATATATATAGCTCTTGTGTTCGCATATGATTTTCATGCTGGAGGAGAGACTATGATGAGCAGACACTTCAACGATCCTAGTGCTGATGCCTATTTCACTAAAAGGAAGTGGGGTAAGGAAAATTAATGTAGCTAACACTTTAGGAACCAGTAGGATTGTTTAAAGCCTACATCATTCTTGGAATATTAGTGGACTAAAGCCTAAATTTGTCAATCCACATCTTACTTCCTTTGTTAGTTCTTACCACATTGCTTCATTTCAGGAAACCTGGCTTGCACTAGATGGTGTAATTGTATTGCCTGGCTTTGATGCCTTTTCTGTACGGGTTTGGGGGAAGTATCAAACTATGGTCGATATGCCAGGGGCATCATAACCCACGTTGTTTCTCCCTTTTCCAATCCCTTTGTCCTTCCCAAATACATTTTCAGTCTCCTACTTCTAATTTTTTTAGTTGTTTCAGTTAAGATGTACAATAAGACTTTTTAAATATATTCCTCCTCGTATATCTTCTTTTTATTCTGAGAGCATTTGGCACTTGTTAGAATCTGCCCAGGATTTTTGATTTTATCTTTCCCTGAAGTATCTTTGATTTTAGCTGGAGATTTTAATCCTAGGATAGGCTCAGATATGACTGCCTCTAGTGCTTATGAAGAATTAGGTAGGTAGCCTCTTTAAAATCCCAGTCAGAGTATCCAAGGATCCTAAGGGTAAGTATTTAGGACACAATCTTTTTTATATTCTTGAGTTTCACTTTGACAATTCTTAATGGTCGTTTTTTTTAACGACGGTGAAAGTTTCTTTACTCTTCTATCTCCTCTTGGTAATAGTGTAATTAATTGTATTATGGTTCCTTTATTTTAACTGTTTTCAAGACTTTGCTATTATCAACTGCCCAGAGAGTTCCCATTCACCTCTGGCTGCTCTTCTTAACATTTCTCCTACCTTAGCTACTGATTTGGAAATTATGGGGACAATCCAGTGGTCTGCTTACACCAACCCCCAACGCACAGCCAGAACATGTGTGCTCAGATGCACACGCAGTGCCCCACACACAGCACAGCCACGTGGGGAAAAACGCGTCAGGGTCGGCATAAGCAGGCTGCTAGATTGTCCCCTATGTCTTCCCAACTAGAAATTAGTTACACCAGAGCGAGTGTCTGCTCTCAGAAAATGAAAAAGTAGGATGGAAAGAAGAGTCCGCCATTGCTAGTACTTTGGTCTTAGATCTATGTCAAAATTTAAGAAATTAATTGTTGATTTCGGTGGACATTCTCCATGTGGAAGATTGCATAAAAATATATATTTGATGCATTGCTTCCTTCTCTTGTGATATCCCCTAAATCTTCCATAAGTCCGTTCCATAGTCAGTTCCATAAGTCGTCTTGGCGTGATACAAAACGTAGAAAAGCAAAATGCCACCTTAAGAAATGTTTGAGTCTATAGGAAAACCATTACTATGCAATCTTGGGAGACCTTTAGACTCTGAAAAAGAGCTATTAGAGTCTCTTAAACTTTTAAAGAAGCAATTGAGTCTCTGATTTTAGCACAGAAAATTAATAAAAGTCCTAGATCCTCTAAAAGAGATTAGACCGGCTACTAAAGTCGGCAACATTAATAATAATGGGTGACTTCAGTTACCCTAATATTGATTGGGGGAATGTTTCCTCGGGGCGGGACGTGGAGGTCAATTTTCTGGATGCCCTAAATGACTGCTTCCTAGAACAGCTGGTTCTAGAACCAACAACAGGAGAAGCTATTCTAGATCTAGTTCTACATGGCACGCAGGACCTGGTGCAAGGAGTAACTGTGGCGGAGCCACTAGGCAATAACGATCATAATATGATCACATTTGACATAATTTCTGTAGGGAGAAAGATGAAGAAAAGTACAGCAGTAGCATTTAACTTTTAAAAAGGGAGACTATGACAAAATGAGGAAATTAGTTAAAAAAAAACAACTAAAAAGCCCAGTTGCAAGGGCTGCAAGTTTTCAAGTGGCATGGAGGCTGTTTAAAAGCACCCTTCTGGAAGCCCAGATTAAATGCATCCTGCAAGTACCAAAAGTCTTCCACTGTGGTTAAATGGGGAGGTGAAAGAGGCTATTAGGACCAAAAAGGCATCCTTTAGGAAATGGAAGGCTAGTCTCAATGAAAATAATACGAAAGAGCATAAACACTGGCAGCGTAAATGTAAAGTGCTAATAAGGCAGGCCAAGAGAGATTTTGAACCGAGGCTTTCTAAAGAGGCAAAAACAAGCAACAAAATCTTTTTCAAATACATCAGAAGCAAGAAGCCTGCTAGGGAGTCAGTTGGGCCATTACATGACAAGGGAGTAAAAGGGGTGTTCAGGGAAGATAAGGACATTGCAGAGAAACTGAATGAGTTCTTTGTGTCGGTCTTCACTGCAGAGGATTTTGGGGAGGTACCCACACCAGATCCTTGCTTTGTGGGCAAGGAATTGGAAGAGCTTTACAAATCATTGTGACGTTGGAGGATGTTCTACGGCAAATTGACAAACTGAATACTAACAAGTCACCAGGGCCAGATTGGCATTCACCCCAGAGTTCTGAAGGAACTCAAATATGAAATTGCAGACCTACTGTTAGTAATTTGTAACCTGTCACTAAAATCTGCCACTGTACCCAAGGACTGGAGGGTGGCAAATGTAACCCTGATATTTAAAAAGGGATCCAGAGGCGTACCGACCAGTAAACCTGACATCTGTGCTGGGCAAAATGGTGAAAATCATCATTAAGGACAGAATTACAGGGCATGCTGACAATCATGGCTTAATGGGGAAGAGTCAACACAGATTTAGTAAAGGTAAGTCATGCCTCACTAACTTGTTGGAATTCTTTGAGGGTGTAAATAAGCAAATGGACAAGGGAGACCCAGTAGATATAGTTTACCTGGATTTCCAGAAAGCATTTGATAAGGTCCCTCATGAGAGACTCTTGAGAAAATTAAAAAGTCATAGGATAAGAGGTAGTGTCTTACTATGGATCAGAAACTGGTTAAAAGATAGAAAGCAAAGGGTAGGACTAAATGGTGAGTTTTCACAATGGAGAGATGTAAAAAGTGGTGTGCCTCAGGGATCTGTATCGGGACCGGTGCTGTTTAATGTATTCATTCATGATTTGGAAAAAAGAGTGAGGTGATCAGATTTGCAGATGACACCAAGTTGTTCAAGGTAGTTAAATCACAAGCAGATTGTGAGGAACTGTAACGGAATCTTACGACACTGGGTGCCTGGGCATCTAAATGGCAAATGAGATTTAATGTGGACAAGTGCAAAGTGATGCACGTAGGAAAAAATAATCCAAACTATGCGTACACAATGCTGGGTACGAAGCTAGGAGTTACCACTCAGGAAAAGGATCTGGGGGTGGTTGTGGACAATATAATGAAATCCACAGCAGAGTGCGCAGCAGCAGTCAAGAAAGCAAACAATGTTAGGAATTATTCAGAAGGGGATAGAGAATAAAACTGAGAATGTCATAACACCTCTATACAAATCGCACCTTGAATACTGTGTGCAGTTCTGGTCGCCCCATCTTAAAAAAGACATAGCTGAACTAGAAAAGGTACAGAGAAGGGCAACAAAAATGATCAAGGTCATGGAAGGGCTCCCGTATGAGGAGGGGCTTGGTAGGTGGGGGCTCTTCAGCTTGGAGAAGAGACTGAGAGGAGATATGATAGAAGTCTATAAAATCATGAGTGGTGTGGAACTAATAAACAAGTAGCAGTTACTTACCTTGTCAGCTAGTGCTAGAACTAGAGGACACTCCATGAAACTCATGGGTGACAAGTTTAAAACAAATAAAAGAAAACATTTTTTCACTCAGCGTATAATTGGGTTGTTGAATCTACTGCCAGAGGTTGTGGTAAGGGCCAGTACTATAGCTGAGTTTAAAAGAGGTTTGGACAAGTTTCTGGAAGATAGGTCCATTAGCAGCTGTTAGCCAGACAGGATCAGGGAACACGACGGGAGCTGGGGGAAAACAACGGGGAATGGATGACTGCTGCTACCAACCTCTTTGTAACCAAACCAAGCATACGCATCTGAGATTTCGCATCCGCTTGAATGTTTGTTTGTCTTCTCCCATGTCTCTCCCACTGTCTCCTCTCCCTGTCTCCTCCCCCCTTTTGTCTTTTAGATTGTAAGCCACAGGCAGGGACCGCGTCTAGTTCTGTTCTGTACAGCACCAGGTCATATGACTGGCACTATATAAATGTCTATTAATAATAATACATAATGGATCCCCTGTTGGGTGCTTCTCCCAAGCCACTGTGATTGGCCACTGTCGGAGACAAGATGCGGGGGTAGATGGGCACGTCTGACCCAATATGGCACGTCTTATGTTCTTATCCTGATTATGTTCCACCATAAATTTCCATTCAAATCTCGACTTTGTTATGGCCTTTGGCCTGAACAATAAAATTTTGATTGATCAAATCTCGACTGGTGGGCTTTGCCACTTGCCCATTTTTTTCTCCTATCTTGATAAGATGGGTAACTTCCCTGACAGCTGGAGTCAGAGTATCATCAAACCCATCTTTAAAAAAGGCATTTCATCTAAACCTGCCTTGTATCACCCTATTATTCTAATTAATATTATTTCCAAGATTTATGCTAGACCTCTCTTTACACAAACTAGAAATTTGGGAAAGAGCTAATATTATTCCAGAACAAGCTCATTTTAGAATTAGAATTAGAAACTGTTTTCTACCTTCCAATGTAATTCATAAATTTAGAGTGGTACAATCAACCTTTTCTAGCTTTTACTGGCAGCTTTTTATTCTGTTGACAGGGAAGAACTTTGGTGTAAACTCACTATTCTAGAAGCAGTATGGGGGGTATCGTGTTCCTTCTGCCTTGAAAGTTTTTAAGAGCAAAAATTTTATCAATGTTTGTATGGTGCAGAACTGTGGGGGTATGTCATTGGGCAATAATTTATAGTCCAAAACTACTTTATGAAATTTTTATTGAATACCACTCAGGTGTCCTGTTAAGACTGGAGTTAGGTTTGATCTCTTTTATGCAATCTTGCTGCCTGATATAGATTAAAATACTGGCACCGTCTTCATTTGCAAACAGAAGACCTTCTTCTTAAATTAGTATTGGAGGAAGAATATACATATATTGCCCTTTTTGAATGGGCCACTGTGCATGGAGGGATGGTTGAGTGGCGCGGCAGGTTGGTGTGCGTTCCCACGGACGCACACCCATCTCCATGCTCAGAGCATCTGCCATTGGTGCCCTTTGCTCCGTGGGTGGAACGTGGGAGTGCACACGCATCCCCCACCTGCTGTGGCATTCCAACGGATGCTCAGCCGCTGCCGCGTTTGCACTGATGTTCACCATCCACGTGGGCAAGGGGAGGGGGGCGTGTCACATCTGTGTAAAAAGGGCCTTCAGTTCTAACCTCTACAATTTAGCGCGCTCAAATCCTAAAGAGTATTTTAAAATTAGGCTTAATTCAGATCACCTGGAATCCCTAACATCTCTTGCCCTGCTGCTTTCTGCTTCCTCTTGCTGACCTCTTCTTTTGACCTTTGCCTGTGGACTGACTGCCCAATGCATCATGATGGCCACTCCCTTGACCTAGTCTTATCATTCTCTCTTGCATCTCTCCTTTGACTGCCTTTCAGTCTCTATCGCCTTGCTTCATTCTGTCTCTCCCTCTCACCCCCTTCTGCTTCCCCCAACCTCTCGCTATTTCCATGACCTTCAGTCCATTGACCCTCCTGACTTTGCTTCCTCCCTTTCCCCCTTCTTTCATCAGTCTCCTATACCATATGCCTGAACTCTGCTGTCTCCACCTTCAACTTCCCTTTGTTCCACCTGTGACTCCCTTGCCCCTCTCTCATGCTGTCCTATCCATTGCATAAACCCCCATCCTTGACTTACCCCTACGATCTGCTCTAAAGCCACTGAGCACGTCTGGTGAATGTCTTGTGAGTTTTCTGACTGCCTCCGCTTTATTTGCTCTTTCTGCGTGTAGCAATGCTCTTTTCCTGGCCAAAGACCACTATTACTCCACATTAATCTAATCTTGCTTCCGCAGCCCCCGCCATTTCTTCTCAACATTGGCTTCCCTTATGAAGCTTCCCTGTCCTTCTCCCCCCCTCTCTGCACAGGACCGTCTCTTTTTTTCAACAACATGATTGATAAACTCCACCTTGCTATTGTTCTTCAACCCTCTTCCTCTCCTACTTCCTTCCCTGCTATTCCCCCTTCTGCCTCTCTTCTCCTTCTCCCCAGCTTCTCTTGATGAGGTCGCATTCCCTCCTCTCTTCATTCAACCCTTCCACTTGCCCCCTTGGCCCCATCCCCTCTCACCTCCTAACAGCAATTACCCCCACCACTGTGCCTTCTCTGCTGAACGTCATCAATCTCTTCCTCTCTACTGGGTCATTTCCATCAGCTTTCAAACATGCCACCATCTCCCCTATCCTTAAAAAGGCCACACTTGATCCCTCCGACCCTTCCAGCTATTGTCCCATTTCACTCCTATCCTTCGCTTCCAAGCTCTCTTCAAATTCCTCCCTTGACCCCCTTCAACCGGGCTTCTGCCCTCTCCACTCGACTGAAACTGCCCTCTCCAAAATCACTAATAACCTTCTTTTAGCTAAGTCTAAGGGCCTCTACTCCATTCTTGTCCTCCTCAATCTCTCTGCTGCCTTTGACACTGTTGACCATGGCCGCCTCCTGGATTTCCTACGCTCCCTTGGTTTCCCAGATTCTCTACTAGTTTTCTTATCTTATCACTCCTTCAACGTTTCTCTTGCTGGTACCTCTTGTATATTGCTTCCCCTCTCCATAGGAGTTCCCTAGGGCTCTGTCTTGTGCCCTCTTCTCATTTACCCTCTCTATCTGAGTAAACTCATTGAAACCCCCGGCTTCCAGTATCACCTGTATGCTGATGAAACGCAACTCTCTCTCTCTCCACTCACACGCTTCCCCCATCCATCCAGTCTCGTATTGCTGATTATCTCTCTGACATCTCTTCTTGAATGTCTCACTGCCAATTGAAGCTCAATATGGCCAAGACTGAACTCCTCATCTTCCCCCACAAAATATCCCCCTTCTATTTCCCTCTCAATTACCGTTGAGGGAATCACCATCCAACCAGTCCCTCAGGCACATAGTCTTGGATTCATATTTACTTTCTCCTCTCCTCAGGCATGGTGCCACCCACAGGGTGCCAGGGGCACTGCCCCTACTGGCCTCTGCGCCCAAGAAAAAGTTAAACTAACATATCCCAAATGGCCCCTCCCCCCAGGGTCCCGGCGGCAGTGGGTGGACATTGGTGCAGCTGTGTGAAGCCGCTCCGGGAGCCAAACTTCCTGTTTTGCTACTGTGCATGCATGAGTGTGTTCCTTTGCTTGCATATGCGCAAACTGCATAGGGGACTCAAGTTGCATGAGGGGGAGGAGTGGAACCTCGCCGGAGAGGGAGATGGAGCCCAGCAAGGGACAAAACTTCACAGAACGTGCATTAGGCGGCTAGGGGATGCAGTCCAGCACGTGTTCAGGAAATGAGCAGTGCGTTGGCAGATCACTAAGGGCAGTCTTTGATGGAAGTCTATGGCGAGGAAACCAGCAGCGCAGTTTGTAATATGGGCTATAGCCCTTGACGCCCTGGGCAGGAGGGAGGGGGGAGACTCGGGGGAGCAATATGGATGTGTGTGTATATGACTGTTGACGTGTGTGTGTGTGTGTGTGTGTGTGCGCGCGCGCACTATTGGCCAGTGGAACAGCAAGGGGGGTGGGGGGGAGTGGAGAGTGCTTGTGACTGTTTACTTTTAAATTTATTCAGTGTCTGAGTGCGGGCTTATTCTCTTTCACGTGGTGTGAGGGTGGGGGGGCTGCCTGTGCAGAGTCCAGAGAGCATATAAAAGGTGATTCCACCAGGTGCCATTTTCTCTTTCAGAGTGACTCAGTTCTTGTGAGAGAGAGAGAGAGAGGATTTCTTTAGATAATATTTTATTATTTAATAATAATCATAAGTTAGGTATAGGTAGGTAGTACTAGTGTGCCAAGTCAGACCAAGGGTCAATCTATCATCGTTCAAGCCCAGCTTCTTGTCTTCAAGTGGGGAGGAGATGCTGCCGAGCTCAGCCTGCCCTGTGGGTTCAGTCCTGCTGGTGGTGAGTACATTGGGGACCTGGCTGGGGCTTGGCCTTTGCTTTTTGGGGGGGACCCGGGGGATGGGGGCCTTGTCTTGGGAGGAGGGGGGATGTTATAATAGTGATTATTATGGGATGATATCACATATGGTCATTACAGACAGATTGACAATCTGTCTGTAATAACCATATGTGATATCATCCCATAATATGGGTCTGCCCTTTTAGTATATTTTTTGTATTTTTAACATATTTTAAATTAATTTTTAAATTGAGTTATAGTATGTTTTAATTATGAATTGTAATTGTTGATTGTGTGTGTTGTAAGCTGCCCCGAACTGCTCTCTGAGCAGGAGGATGCTGGATAAAGGCCTGTGTGCTTGGACAGGCATTTGGTGATGTAGCTACTAGGGATGCTGGTCTGGATGGGTCTGGTTTGGAGGCAATGCAGCCCCGAAACGGGCCAAATGTTTTTTAAAAAGGGCCTGTGTGCTTGGACAGGTGTTTTGTTGGTGTAGCTACTAGGGATGCTGGTCTGGAGGGGCCTGGTTTGCTTGCAATACAGGCCTGCAACTGCTCTCCTTGTGAACATAGGAGAAAGTAGGTAGGAGCACAGCAGAAGAGAAGGCTGCAGACAACAAGGAAACCCTTTCCCCCTGTTACCCACTGAACCCGTCTCTTCCCCCTTCCTCTTCTCGTGCTCCAAAACCAAACCCTTTCTTCCTACATCTCCTCTGTCCTGTCCTTGTCTTCCCTTTCATTCTCTTCTGATTCAGTTTGTCACAGAACAGGGAGCTAACTCAGTCCTCCCGGTTCTCCAAGCCAGAAGGAAGGCTTGTCCCAAAGCCTACACCTTCAGTAGACTACAGGTGGCCAAGCATGCCATGAAATTTGAGGATTCGAGAGTTCAGGATAAAGGTAGGCAATGGCAACGTGATCTATTTTTTTTAACCTTCTATGGTTAATTTGGACCCAGTGGGAAAGAGTGTACAGGACCCCAATAAGAGGGTTCTCTATGTCCCAGTGGCAGTGCTTCACACAGCAGTGTTCCCAGCATTAAGTAATGTAATGTCCATCCAGTGTTAACCCTGGGAACGCCTTGCTGCTGGGTTATTCCCTAGCTCCGCCTACCATTGCCCTGGCTCCGCCCCTAGGCAAGGCTCTGCCCCTATGCTCACCGGCCCGCTGGTGCTTAACCCGTCCACTGCCCCACCAGTCTCCAAACCCACCAGCCGCCCCTGCCTCTCCTTTATACCTCCGATCCAGGCTGCTGCTAACTCCTGTCGCATTGCTCTGTATAATATTTTTTTTATATAATACCAATTTGTTGCGGCCAGATGACCTTAGCAATTAAAACAATACAACGCAGAAAGACCCTTTCAGGCCCTTGTAACATCCATTAAAATACAAGAACCACAGATCTTATACCATCATACATCTATCCTAGTTAGGAGCGGATTATCTACTAGTCCAGTTCTTCCTCTTTTACCAGCTTCCTCTTGTACAACCCCACCCGAGAAGTGTGACCTCCCTTCCTATCTGTACACTTTGCTATTTCCTGGTAAGGGATATTTGCCTGTCCTCACCCCTCCTTTCCCTCCTCTTTTATAACCTTGTATCCCATCTTCTTTACCTTGTCTTTTCCTTATTATTGCTGCTTGCTTAGCATATCTCCCCGTGGCTTCATTTATTTCCTGCTTCTTGCCCGAGAGTAGATAGATCAATTGTCTCTCAGTTGAGTATAATATTGCTAAAATCTGGTTCTGCCTTACTGTTTCCACTGCAGAAACCCTAGCTCATGCTCCAGTCATCTCTTGCCGTGACTATTGCAACTTCCTCCTTACTGGTCTCCCCTGCTCTCATATTTATTTATTTATTTATTTATTTATTTAAAATTTATATCCCGCCCCTCCTGCGCTCAGGGCAGCCTGGGGCGGCGAACAACATTCAATAAAAATATAACAAATTTTAAAACAATTTAAAATTACAATATGTGGGGGGGAACCCCACCCTGCCACCCCAGCCCTACCCCTCGCCAAAAGCCTGACGGAACAGCCAGGTCTTACATGCACGCCGGAACAGCAATAATCAAGGTGTGGTTGTACCATAGATTTATATCAAGAAATTTATATTTTCAGTTTTATTCTCTATTCCTTTACAATTAATTGTTTCCTAACGTCGTTACTTTTTTTTTGGCCGTGGCCACACACTCTGCTGAGGTCTTCAATGTATTTTCCACAATGACTCAAAGGTCCTTTTCCTGACTGGTAACTTCTAATTTAGCACCCAGCAGCAATGGGTGATTTCAGAAGTGACGTGGTGAATGTCCACCAGTCAACCTCAGTCAAATGCGGGGGTGGGGGGCTGAAAGCGCCATGCATGTCTGTTTGCTCGCATCCAGATGTTCACCACAGTCAAACACGGCCCGGGGTGAAGCTAACCATGCTTCGCAAGGTCGGGGCGGGAGGAGGTCCAGAAGTGTGAATGGTCACCACGGCAGGGGTGAATGAAAAGTAACTTCTGAATGGAAACCCGCAGCCGCGGTGGAAGGAATTGACCCCAGCCGCGCGGTGCATTCTGGGGCTCGAACCGCGGTCCACGTCTCCACTGCATGTGTGTTGTGTTCCCCGGCCCATGTTCTCTCTAATTGCCCCTGGGTGGTGGTCACGATCCTGTCACTTCTGTTGGGTCCGCATGTGTCACCACAGCCCGCAGTGAATCCGTTCACACCGGGGTGGGATTCACTGTGGTGAATTGGAACGCGTCACTTCTGAAATCACCCAATGTGTACATATAGCTTGGATTATTTTTCCCAACGTGCTACATAACTTTGCACTTTTCCACATTAAATGTCATATGCCATTTAGATGCTCAGTCACCCAGGCTTGCAAGATCCTCCTGCAAACAGTCTGGTTGTGTTTTAAGTATCTTGAATAACTTTGTGTCATCTGCAAATTTGATTACCTCACTCTTTACTCCCTTGTCCAGATCATTAATGAATACATTAAACACCACCAGTCCCATTATAGATCCCTGAGGCACTCCACTACCTATCTCCATTGTGAAAACTGATCATTTAGTCATACTCTTTGCTTCCTATCCTTTAACCAGTTACCAATCCACAATAGGACACTGCTGCCTTCTTTCCCATGACTGTTTAATTTCCTCAAGAGTCTCTCATGAGGGACCTTACTAAATGCTTATCCAGCATATCTAAACGTTATCTAGCATATACTGGGTAGCCATGGATAAGAGTATTTTAACTTTTAAAGAGTTTTTCTAGTGTGTTCTTTTAAAAAACAAAATAAAAAAAACTAGCTCCTGTTGTTACAGCACAGCTGAAACTATAGTTCAGAAGCTATTTTAATTATTACTATCCTAGCTAAAGCAAGCTTGCTTCTGCGAGACTACGTTCTTAATAGCTCCAGAGTAGGCATATGATGCTACCTTTGCTGCTTGATACTGTTGAGAGTAGATGGTTAGATACTTGTGTTTTGCTAGAACAGTCCTTCGTACTTTTTCATCTAGCCTGTTTTTTGCATAGTTATTGCTTGCTAGTCTAAAAGAGTGGGAGACTGGTGTAAAGAAAAGTTTGAGAGAGTTTAAAGTTGCATTCAGAAAGCTTGAATTCAGACTTCGTTGCCTTCATAAATCATTCCCCCATTAGAGATTCTTGGCTCTTCGTCTGAATTACAAAGACATTCAAGTCAAGCAGGGGGAAATTGGTAGGTATTTAGCAGTCTGAGGCTGTGAATAGCAATGCCTTAAAAATTTAGGCTCCCTCAGCATGGTACACAGCACAGGGAACTAGTTTCAGACATTTAACTTTAATTTTCTCTAGCATGTGAGTTAACAAAGTTAGCTCTTGACAGTTGGAAGAAAAGAATTGTGGTTACGTAGCTGTTTCGCATGCTGCCTTCTGGTGTCACAGTGCGGTCAGTCTTTTTTTTTTTATTTATTTTTTTTTTTTCATTTTTGCCATGTCTGCGAACGTTCTTCCAGAATTTAATTGGAAGGGATGTGGTGTTAAGTCTTCTCTTGACATGAACATAGACATAACAACTTTGGTTTATTTCTGATCTGGACACCTGTGTGCAAATGTCTTTCTGTAACTGTCCTTCCAAATTACATATAACTCCTCTGTGCTGTTTCTACTCGATAAAATATTCTCTGTTTCTGGTAGGAGATATTTGGATGTTCTTTTGGTTGTATTTAACAAGGCTAACAAGACTTTAAAACTGAGCGTTGTCGGGTTTTTTAGGAGCCATTTAACTTGAATAATTAAACTCTTACTTGTAAAATCATCATTTTTTCCCCTGGAAAGGAATGACTATATTGAATTTTCTGTGAGATTTTTGTGATTATTAAATATCTTCATGTTTGGTGTTTGTAGTTCCTGATAAAGGATATTTTAGTATTTTTATGATCAGTTTAATATTTATAAGAACATAGGAAATGCCATACTGAGTCAGACCAATGGTCCATCAAGCCAAGCATAATGTCTTTGACAGTGTCCAATTTCGGTCGCATGGGAGAAGTACTAGCAGTCACAATGGGCAATCCATTCCCTGCTAATCACTCCCTTCTCCCGACAGTAAGAAGTTCCCATCTTGTAATCTACTTGGCTAATAGCCGTTAATGGACCTGTTCTCCAAGAACGTATCCAGTCCTTTTTTAAACCCAACCGTACTACTGGCCCTGACAACCTCGTCTGGCAACAAATTCCATAATTTAACTCTGCGCTGAGTGAAAAATACTTGATTTTATTTGTTTTAAATCTGCTACCTATTCATTTCATGGAGTGTTCCCTAGTTCTAGTGCTACTTGAGAGGGTAAAGAAATGTTCTCCCCCTGCCTTCAGCTACTCCTCCGTACAGGTAGCTCAGCGGGTGACCGCCAAGAGGCAGAAGAAAAAACTTCGCTAACTGCATGCGCACCAGAGTTAGCCCCGGGACCTCAGTCTGTCTTCTGCCTTTGGGCCATCAGGAGCAAAAAAAATTTGGGAGGCGATCTTTTAATTGCCGCCCATCCTGGAGACAAGTGGGCAAACCTCGGTGGACAGGTGGGGCCACGGGGACAGCGAATTCCCTGATCCGTTCAGGGTAACGCAGGCATAAGCCCTGGCCAGCTCCCCCGCAAAGCGCCTGGGAGCGGGGGAACAGAGTGGAACGCAACTTGTTTGTTTTATTATTATTTTTGCTTCTTCTTTGGCGCCTCTCGATTTGCCGGTGGAGAGGTGGTGAAAGCTCTTCAGCACAGAACCGGCACCCATCCCCCTGCCCGGGAACAGCTCCGCATGGCGAGCGCGGGTTCCAGCCGCAGCGCAGCCCCCAATAGCGGCAGTGGCTGCGTTCAGAGACATGGAAGCAGCAGCAGGGAGCAGAGCGCAGGACCAGGAGGCCACAGCACAGGAGGAAGTACACATGTCTTCCTTAACTGACACAATGGGAAAGATCCTGCAGTCCATTGACAAGCTCTGTGACTTGCAATCCTAAGGGGCACGTAAAAGACCCACCCCGTCCCAAGTCTCCCAAATGGAGTGCGGGAAAAGTCCCCCGCAAGGCGGGAAAGAAGAGAGCAAGGGCTCCTTAAGGGGGTGCCATAGCTCGCCTATTAACCTCCCCCCAGTCTTCTGAGGAAAGTTCCTCTGAGGAACAGGCAAATAAGCGAGCTCAGATTTTAGTGACCTCAGACTCTGACCTAGAATCTAGGCGGGAGGGCTGCAAAAGGGAATTCCTCAGACTCCCAGAAGGAGGAGGAGAGGAACTGTATCCCATCGGTGCATGGGAGGGACCCAGGGGTGCCCTTGGATAAGGCGTTTGAAAAGCTAGTCATAGAAGAGTGGAAACACCCTGAAAAGGTCCATAGGATGAATAGGACGCAGGCCACTTTGTACTCCTTCTCGAGAAAGAAGGAACCATTATTCAAAAACCCAAAGGTAGATGCGGCAGCGGTCTCGCTAGCCAGACAAACCGTGTTCCCCACCAAAGGGGACTGCTACCCAAAGGATCCCACAGACAGGAAAATAGATTCAACTCTTAGGAGGGGCCTAGAGTCTTCAACATCAGCACTAAAGATTAATATTATCTCCTCGTACATGGCCCGGGCCCTACTGGCCTGGATGCAGGAGGCTCAGGATACAGGGATATCAGAAAAGAGGTCTCAGGTGCTGTCATCCTGCATCATGCTGGCTACAGCATTATTGGCAGACTCCACCATGGACTTCATGGTCTGGTCAGCCTGGGCGGTACCAAACAAGGTCTCTGCTAGGAGGAGGCTGTGACTTCGAACCTGGCAGGGAGATGTCACCGCCAAGAACCTCCTGATAGTTGCACCCTATAAGGATGGCAAGCTTTTTGGCCTGTGCCTGGATAAGGACCTGGCAGTTGCCACCGACAAGACTAAGCCCAAGACCCTTCAGCAGGTGGGATCAAAGAAGAGGTTTTTTCGAGGCCCACCAGCAAAATTCAGAGGAAGCTTCGGGGGGGTTCAGGAAGTTCCAGCCCCAAACTAACAGAGAAGCGCCAGGCAATTTCTCCTTCCGTAGTAGGGGCCACAGGCAGGCTAGGTTCGACAAGCAAAAGCCAAGAGGATCTGAAGGTCAGCCAAAACAGGACGCATGACTACTCAGAGGGGTCAGAAATTGGGGGCAGGCTACAAAATTTCTCAAGGCTCTGGGAAAAGTCAGTTTCGGACCAGTGGGTTTTAAATTGTGCAAAAAACGGCTACCCCATAGAGTTGGCAACTCGGCCCAAACAGAGATTTATCGCCTCCCCCTCCTCAGGAAACCCAGCAAAGCATCTGGCCATGATGGCAGAGATTCAAAGGCTCCTTCACATACGAGCCATAGAGCCACTCCAGCCAGATCAGGCCAGTCGCGGCTTATATTCCATCTTATTTCTGGTCCCCCAAAATTAGGAACCTGGAGGGCAGTGTTAGACCTAAAGGCCCTAAACAAAGCAGTGAGGGCACAAAATGGAAACGGTATCCTCCGTCTGCCAAAGGGGGTGGGGGGATTGGATGGTATCCCTCGATCTAAAGGAAGCCTATTTGCATATCCTGATTTGGCCACCACACCGGAGATGGCTCAGATTCTGCTATCCTCAGATGCACTATCGGTACAAAGCTCTACCATTCGGCCTGTTATCAGTGCCGAGGACCTTTACCAAAATCCTTGGCCCCCTGGTAGCAAACCTCAGAAAAGAGGGAGTCCACCTGTACCCATACCTGGACGACATTTTGATAAGGGCCCAGAAGCTCCCGAAGGTCCTTGCAGACTTGGACAGGACCATGCAATACCTGAACCTTTGCGGGTTTCTGATCAACAGAGGAAAGAGTCATCATCTTCCCACGCGCAGGCTGGAACATCTAGGCGTCATTCTGGATACTACCTCAGAAGTCGCACTCATCCCTCCCTCCAGGCAATGCAAGCTCCACACACTAATACGCCTTCTAACACTTCAGAGGAGGATGAGGCTCAAGTCTCTAGCACAGCTCTTGGGGCTGCTGGTGTCCTGCACCAGGCAGGTACAGTAGAGTCATTTTCACCTCAGACCCTTGCAGCAGCTGCTGCGACCTATGCAGAGAAAGCTGACGCTAGGGCTCAACCCGTGGATTCCTATTCCCAAAGGCCTAGGAAAATCAATGTCCTGGTGGTTAAGAGTGGAAACCTTTGACACAGGAACCCCGCTGTCCGAACCCAACAGGGAGGTGATAACAACGGACGCCAGTCTCATGGGATGAGGAAGCCCTCTCTGGATCCAAGTCAGCCCAGGGACATTAAATTTCATCTGCCATTTAGATGCCCAATCACCTAGTCTCACAAGATCCTCTTACAATTCTTCACAATCTGCTCTTGTTTTAACTACCTTGAATAACTTTGTCTCACCTGCAAATTCTGTCACCTCACTCTTTACTCTTTTTTCCAAGTAATTGATGAAGATGTTAAACAAGACCAGACCCAGTACAGAGCCCTATGGCACTCCACTATTTACTTCTCTCCATTGTGAAAACTGACCATTTAGTCCTACCCTTGGTTTCCTAGGCTTTAACCAGTTACCGATACACAATCGGACATAGCCTCTTATCTCATTGCTACTTTGTTTCCTCAAGAGTCTCTCATAAGGAACTTTATCAATGACTTCTGAAAATCCAGATACACTATATCAACTGGCTCACCCTTACCCACATGCTTATTTACTCCCTCAAAAAACTCCATAAAAACTTATGCTGTGGTATCATCACATAACACAATATAGTATACACCACTCTTAAAAGCAAAACTCCTCCCAATTCCCTAAAATTGTGTGTTTTCCTGAATGATTTGTAATGGATTAACACAAAATAAAAGCTCTATAATTGGCATGTCAATTGCACATGGCTTTTTAACCACTTAAACAAAAACAAAAAAATCTGGCAAAACAGAGCAGGTGTTACTATTTGAAAACTGTTTCAATCAGACTTATCAGTTGCATTTGATAGTCTTCCAAATTAGTTATCATGTAAAAGGCAGGCAGTAGCCAGTTAGAAAATTTGGGTACCGGCTCATTAGTTGTATCATATATTAATAAATGGCAAGATACAATCTCATTGTCAGTGTACAGAGTAGTGTTGAACAGTTATGTGCACTGGTGAAGTGGTGGTTCCTCACTTTGAACAATATTGTTTGCTGCCACAGACCTTTGTAGCAGGCAAGCCTTTTTCAGCTAAGGTGTCAATAGGCTCAAGAAAATAGATTTTCCTTTGTGATAGGAATTGGTGTATTCTGGTACAGTAAAGTTGTCTGTGGAATTCACTGGTTCCCCATCCTTTGTAGCAGAACTGCCAAAGGGCGCTTGGGGGAGCTTCGGGGCGGCAGGGGGTTAGTATCATTTTTGTGGGTCTGTTTTGTACAGGGCTAGGGTGGGGGTGTAGGAGGGGTGGGTAAGAGGGGGTGTGGATCCCAGTGACTGCCCCTGGTGGCGGAGGGGAGGGCACGGCCATCGGGGTCGTATTGGGACGGGGACGGTATGATCCATGGGGTCGGATGGCGTGCGCCCCCAGGGGACCAAAGTGCCCTAAGGGAGGTGCAGGTCGCCATCCCCCCGCTGAGGGAGAGGGAGGAGCCGGGTCCAAGGTCCGTACGCGGGGGGCTGCTGCTGTTAAATGCGAGGTCCGTTTTGAACAAGGCCACAATTATCCGGGATTTAATCTCGGATGGGGCCGTGGACCTCGCATGTATCACGGAAACCTGGCTGGACGAACTGGCTGGTCCAACTTTGGCGGATCTCGGTCCAGCCAGGTATGCTGTGCAGCATCAGCCCCGCGCGGGCGGCCGGGGAGGTGGTGTAGCTATTGTTTTTAGAGAGAAGTGGCCTGTTAGGAGGTATCCAGTTCGGGAGATTATGGGTCTGGAGGTCCTTCACGTGGTGGTCGCTTTGGCCGGGGGCAAGCTAGGGGTGCTGCTGGTATACTGGGCCCCTTCCTGTCTGGCGGCATCCCTTATCGCTCTAGCGGAGCTGGCCTCGGAGGTGGTGTTGTGCTCCTCCAGCACTTTGGGTCTGGGGGACTTCAACATCCACGCCGATGCCGGCCTTGTTGGGGTGGAGCGAGAGTTCATGGCCGCCATGGCAACCATGGATTTGCCCCAGGAGGTTATCTGCCCGACCCACGTGGGGGGACATACCCTCGACCTGACCTTCGGTTCTGACCTTGAGGCGGGGGTCCGATTGTGGGGGAGGTTACAGCAGTGCCCTTGTCATGGACGGACCATTATCTCCTTCAGGCCAGTCTTCTAGCGCACCCCCTCCAGAAGGGGAAGGGACCAGTTAGGATGGTCCGCCCTCGGAGGCTGATGGAAC
>QEPC01008677.1:2871634-2885518 GCA_003113815.1 Sphenodon punctatus | reverse complement strand
CCCCCCTGGTTGGGGGGATTCGCCCTCCTATAGCTCAGCAGGTTCGGAGTCTGGGGGTAATACTGGACCCGGACCTCTGCCTGGAGCAGCAAGTGGAGGCAGTCGCTAAGGCTGCCTTTCGCCAGCTGTATTTGGTGCGTAGGCTGTGTCGTTCGTCTCCGGCCCGGACCTGGCCTCCCACATCCATGCCTTCGTCACCTCGAGGCTAGACTACTGTAACGCGCTCTACGTGGCGCTTCCCTTGTTCCTGGTCCAGAGGCTGCAGCTAGTCCAGAATGCGGCGGCTCGTCTCCTTACAGGGACGGGCCATTGGGAGCATATTACACCTGTGCTCCAAGCTCTGCACTGGCTGCCACTAGCGTGCCCAGCCAGGTTCGAGGTGTTGGTGTTGATCTATAAAGCCCTACACGGTCTGGGCCCCTCATACCTCAGGGACCGCCTCGCCCTCCGCACCCCGGAGCGGCTCCTTCGGTCTGCCGGGGGTGCCTTCTTGGAGGTCCCCTGTGTTAAGCGAGGGGCGACAATGGAGAGGGCATTCTCAGTGGCCGTGCCGTGCCTTTGGAACTCCCTTCCGGAGGAAGCTCGCCTGGCACCTAGCCTTTTGACATTCCGGCAAAGTTGTAAAACCTGGCTGTTTGCCCAGGCCTTTGGGGAGGGTGGGAGGATAGGGTGAGGGGTTTTTAGCTCCCCCACCTTACCCATTATTTATTATGTATTTATTATATTTAGCCCTGTTTTAATATTATTGTATTGGATGTTTTTATTGTGTTTTATTGTTGGAAGCCGCCCCGGGCTGCTTTAGCAGTAGTGGCAGGGTATAAATCTATTAAATAAATAAACAAACTGTGGCCCAGAACTGTTTTCATTAAAAAACAAAAACAAAACTATTTCTAGTTATTATGGTGACTTGGAGAGAGACTAGAATTTTCAAACAATGGGTAAAAACAGATGTGTGGCCAGCAGGACCACTCACTGGGCCACCCTGGGGCGGAAACGTGCAGGTGACATTGCCTGAGTTGGGTTGGGGCACTGAACTGATGTGCCTGCAGCCTGGGAATTGTTCTGCTGCCTGCATGGTTCAGGTAGGGCTGGGAGTGCATCAAACATGCGGGTAACCGGCCCTGCCCCAACCATGATGGAGAGCCATGGTGGCTGGCCAGGGCAGTCTGCTCTGGCCCAGTGGGTGGGGTATGCCATGCAGGAACAGATGAGCTAGTCCGTTCTGGCCAGTTTTGGCCCGATCAGACGAGTCTAGCCTGGGCTGTGACGACGTAGATTTGCCATGGTCACAGCCCAAGCAAGCCACCAACACAGCCTGGGGCAATCCTGGGCCAACATCAGGCGACTCCTGCACACACATGCAGGTGGGTCCCAGATCCATAGTGCGCCAATCACGTCTGTTTTTAATCCAATGTAATGTTGTCTCTTTGTATCTGCAAAAGGCCTGAAACACCCAAGAAGACAGGTTCTATATATAAAATACAACATTGAGTTAAGTACAATTAAAATTTTAAAGGATGCAAACTGTTCCCTAGAATCTCTATGCATAGAAATCCCAGGTATAAAGGGGAAGAGTATCGCAGTAGGGCTATACTATCGTCCCCCTGACCAGGACACAGAGACTGATAAAACAATGCTAAAAGAGATTAAACAGGCTACTAAAGTCGGCAACATGATAATAATGGGTAACTTCAGTTACCCTAATATTGATTGGGTGAATGTTTCCTCGGTGCGGGACATGGAAGTCAAATTTCTGGATGCTGTAAAGGACTGCTTCCTAGAACAGCTGGTTCTCGAACCAATGAGAGGAGGCGCTATTTTTTATCTAGTCCTGAGTGGCACGCAGGATCTGGTGCAAGGAGTAACTGTGGCAGAGCCACTAGGCAATATCGATCATAATATGATCACATTTGATATTTCTGGAGGGAGAAAGACAAACAAAAGTACAGCAGTAGCATTTAACTTTAAAAAGGGAGACTATGACAAAAAGAGGAAACTAGTTAAAAAGAAACTAAAAAGCACAGTTGCAAGGGCTGCAAGTTTGCAAGTGGCGTGGAGGCTGTTTAAAAGCACCCTTCTGGAAGCCCAGATTAAATGCATCCCACAAGTTAAAAAAGGAAGCAGGAAGACCAAAAATCTTCCACTGTGGTTAAATGGGGAGGTGAACGATTCTGTTAGAGCCAAAAAGGCAACCTTTAAGAAATGGAAGGCTAGTCCCAATGAAAATAATACAAAAGAGCATAAACACTGGCAACGTAAATGTAAAGTGTTAATAAGGCAGGCCAAGAGAGATTTTGATGGGAGGCTTGCTAAAGAGGCAAAAAAAAGCAACAAAAACATTTTCAAATACATCAGAAGCAAGAAGCCTGCTAGGGAGTGACTTGGTGTTTGTTTGTTGTTGTTGTTATTACAAGCATTTGTATAGTGCCAGCAGTGTACCTGGCGCTTTACATAGCAATGAGATAGACGCGGTCCCTGCCTACGGCTTATAATCTAATAGACTAGGAGGGGGGAGACAGGGATAGGGGACGTATGGAAAGACCAGGGGAAAAACATTCAAGTGGATACGGAGTCTCAGGTGCACGTGCTTGGCTTGGTTGCAGTTGGCGAGGAAGAGGTGGGTTTTGAGGAGGGATTTGAAGAAATGGAGGGAGGGGGCAAGGCGGATGTGGTCAGGGAGGGAGTTCCAGGCATGGGGGGCAGCAAGGAAGAAGGGACGAAGGCGGTTAGGGGGGCAGGGGAGATGAGGAAGAGCACGGGAGGTGACAGAGGAGGAACGGAGAGTGTGTGCAGGAGTGTAAGGAGATGAGGGCTGAGAGGTGAGAGGGGGCAGGTTGTGGAGGGTTTTGTAAGTAAATACCAGGAGTTTGTAAAGGGTACGTTGAGGGAGGGGGAGCCAGCGAGGAGAGGAGGGGCTGCACGTGGTTGAAGCGATGGGCTGAGTGGATGACCCTAGCAGCGGAGTTTTGGATGAAAATAAGGGGGGACAGATGAGAGCGGGGGAGGCCAGTAAGGAGGAGGTTGCAGTAGTCAAGGCGGGAGGTAACCATGGCATGAACAAGGGTTTTGGCTGAGGCGACAGAAAGAAAGAGGCAAATCCGAGCAATGTTACAGAGGGAAAAGCGACAGGACTTGGCGACAGAGTCGATGTAAGGTTTAAAGGAAAGGTGAGTATCGAAGACGAAGCCCAGGCTATGGGCTTGAGGAACAGGATGGATGGTGTCTCCATCAATGAGGATGGATAGAGAAGAGGGAGGAAGGGAAGGGAGGAAAGATAAGGAGTTCGTTCTTAGCCATGTTGGGCCATTAGATGACAAGGGAGTAAAAGGGGCACTCAGGAGGATAAGGACATTGCAGAGAAGCTAAATAAGTTATTTGCATCGGTCTTCACTGCGGACTATTTGGGGGAGATACCCACCCCAGATCCTTGCTTTGTGGGCGAGGAATTGGAAGAGCTGTTACAAATCAATGTGACATTGGAGGATGTTCTAGAGCAAATTGATAAAATGAATACTAACAAGTCACCAGGGCCCGATTGGCATTCACCCCAGAGTTCTGAAGGAACTCAAATATGAAATTGCAGACCTACTGTTAGTAATTTGTAACCTGTCACTAAAATCTGCCACTGTACCCGAGGACTGGAGGGTGGCAAATGTAACCCCGATATTTAAAAAGGGATCCAGAGGCGATCCTGGAAACTACAGACCAGTAAGCTTGACGTCTGTGCTGGGCAAAATGGTGGAAACCATCATTAAGGACAGAATTACAGGGCATGTTGACAAACATGGCTTAATGGGGAAGAGTCAACACGGATTTAGTAAAGGTAAGTCATGCCTCACTAACCTGTTGGAATTCTTTGAGGGTGTAAATAAGCATGTGGACAAGGGAGACCCAGTAGATATAGTGTACCTGGATTTCCAGAAAGCATTTGATAAGGTCCCTCATGAGAGACTCTTGAGAAAATTAAAAAGTCATGGGATAGGAGGTAGTGTCTTACTATGGATCAGAAACTGGTTAAAAGATAGAAAGCAAAGGGTAGGACTAAATGGTCAGTTTTCACAATGGAGAGATGTAAAAAGTGGTGTGCCTCAGGGATCTGTATTGGGACCGGTGCTGTTTAATGTATTCATTAATGATTTGGAAAAGGGTGTTAAGAGTGAGGTGATCAAATTTGCAGACGACACCAAGTTATTCAAGGTAGTTAAAACACGAGCAGACTGTGAGGAACTGCAACAGGATCTTACGACACTGGGTGCCTGGGCATCTAAATGGCAAATGAGATTTAATGTGGACAAGTGCAAAGTGATGCACGTAGGGAAAAATAATCCAAACTATGCGTACACAATGCTGGGTACTAAGCTAGGAGTTACCACTCAGGAAAAGGATCTGGGGGTGGTTGTGGACAATACAATGAAATCCACAGCGCAGTGCGCAGCAGCAGTCAAAAAAGCAAACAGAATGTTAGGAATTATTCGGAAGGGGATAGAGAATAAAACTGAGGATGTCATAATGCCTCTATACAAATCAATGGTGCGACCGCACCTCGAATATTGTGTGCAGTTCTGGTCGCCCCATCTCAAAAAAGACATAGCTGAACTAGAAAAGGTACAGAGAAGGGCAACAAAAATGATCAAGGGCATGGAAGGGCTCCCGTATGAGGAGAGGCTTGGTAGGT
Source organism: Sphenodon punctatus (assembly GCA_003113815.1). Lineage (NCBI taxonomy): Eukaryota > Metazoa > Chordata > Lepidosauria > Sphenodontia > Sphenodontidae > Sphenodon > Sphenodon punctatus. Next base: position 2,880,843 of record QEPC01008677.1, on the reverse strand, counting down.
TGGGGCTCTTCAGCTTGGAGAAGAGACGACTGAGAGGAGATATGATAGAGGTCTATAAAATCATGAGTGGTGTGGAACTAATAAACAAGGAGCAGTTATTTACCCTCTCAGCTAGTACTAGAACTAGGGGACACTCCATGAAACTCATGGGTGGTAAGTTTAAAGCAAATGAAAGAAAATATTTTTTCACTCCGCGTATAATTGGGTTGTGGAATCTACTGCTATAGGCTGTGGTAAGGGCCAGTACTATAGCTGAGTTTAAAAGAGGTTTGGACAAGTTTCTGGAAGATAGGTCCGTTAGCAGCTATTAGCCAGACAGGATCAGGGAACATGATGGGAGCTGGGGGAAAACAACAGGGAATGGATCCCCCATTGTGACCTGTTGGGTGCTTCTCCCAGGCCACCGTGATTGGCAACTCTTGGAGACAGGATGCTGGGTTAGATGGACCGTTCGTCTGACCCAGTATGGCACTTTTTATGTTCTTAATATAAATAGAAGCCATTTTTTTACTGCTGACTATTCAGAACTACTTTTCCCAGGAGCCTTGACTACAGTTGAAACAGGTAGCACATTTGCTACTTGCAGGTACTACCAGCAATTTTAGGTAGTCTGTTAGACATCTGATTATTTAAAATACCAGGTATTACCAGTACCAATGTTTCTGTTTTACCAACTGATTTCAGTAATGAAAAATTGGTATGGGAAACCAGAAATTCAGTATTAGAAGCTGGTAAATTGGGTTACCGGTTGGGCATTAATCAGGTACCAATTAGTTCCAAATGTTACTGGGTTGGATTGGGTACTCTGATTTTGATGAATATACCAGTTTTTGCACGTACTCATTTCAGCTCTAGCCTCGACCCTCCTGGTAATATTGGCAGGCTAGACTATGTAATCAATTAAATCTCTTCTCTATCAGTTTTCCAGCACAAAAAATTCTCTAATCAAAAATTGGCTTACCTCCTGTTTCATTAACTTTTATACAGAATTAGACTCCTGAGTCAGTCACCTCTGTATGAACACTCTGAAAGGAAAAAAATGGTCTTCAGCCAAAGCGGCTACTGTCTACTTTAGTGTGTTGTGCAGTTGATCAATTTCCTCAATTTACAGCTTCATAAAATAGAAAGACAACCTACTTTTTTGTTGCTTTGATGAGCAGCAAACGGCTTGTATATGTCCAGTTCTAGAATGGCAATTCTTAATCTCTTCATCCATTCATAAACAAGTTCAGTATTTTAGATTGTGGCCTCATGAAAGAAGAGTGGAAATGGTGCTACACAGACAAAGAATAAAGCCATTTTTAAATGAGATACAACCACCCATCAACCACCCACCTGAATGCCCGTGTGAAGGTGTTGTGGGAGGGTGCACACTCTTGTAGCCCACGCAGCACCCACTCTTGACCACGGTGTACTGGCAAAAAAAGCCAGAGTGTGGGGTCAGCCAAAAAATGTGTGTGGGAACTAACACTCATGCATCCCCAGGCCGTTTGAATGGCAGCAGCCAGCCATGTCAGCTGAGTGGTCTGCAATTCAGAGGTACTGTAGGCAGGGAAACAAACTTTGCAAGACACAGGAACTGGCCAGGAGTACTGGGGAGCTAAAGTTCCTCAGCTCTTGACCATAACATGTCCGTTTCAAAAGCCAGCCTTGCCTGCTTCCTCCTCCCCCAAGTTCCCTGTCAGGAGGAGTGTGTGGAAACTGACACCATACCCACTTAGGGAGCCACCCATTAGAATCCCTCCCCATGCATTCCAGCTGAGTGGGTGTCCCGTGGCTGTTCCACTCGGCGTACATGGCCCACTGAGTATGTACTCTGTGGCTGTACACAGACCCCCTCCCCAGCCGTTCTCATTTAAAAACAGCCTTAGTCAATTCCTTCCTTAATGTCAACTCTGACACGACTTGGGTGGAATCCAAATTTTTGCATGTTGTAGTTGTTAATTTGGCTAAGATGCAGCGGGACACAGTATTGAACCTCTGTAGAATTCCTACTCTTTAGGCAGTTCAATTTTTACTATTACAGCATCTTTCACATGCTCATCTTGGATTTTATAGCAATATTTTGAACTTGTAAAGCTCCCAGTTGTATTTATGTGGCCTGTATAGGTGTAGAAGAGCTATGCAGTCTAAGCCATTCAGGAAAGTCTCATTCTCCCCCTGCTGCAGACAGTCCTCCGGATGAGTAGCTCCTCTTCTTGACCGACAGGGGGCAGAAGATAATAAGACGATCTGCACATGCCTACTGAGCTACCCCTGCTCTTATCACCAATCTGTTCTGCCTCGAACCGGCAGGGTGTGTTTATCTTTGCTCCATCGGGAGCTACTGGTGTTTTGAAGGGCACTCCCAGTCCGGAGACAGAATAGACTGGGTGCTCTTGACGGGGCCTTAAGGGCAACTTGTTCATGCCAAGTCCCTGGAACCAGCACTAAGTCCCTGACCAGCTCTCTCGCAGTTGCCTGGGAGCAGGGAGCCGGCACCAGGACCTGAGGACTCCCAGTTGCGGCAGCGCCTCAGCAAGCCCGTGTCTCCCCTGTCCCGAACGGACTCTTGCGGGGCATTGAGTCTGTTCCACCACGCGCCCCCCCCCCCCTCTTGTGAGGGCGGGACTCCCGGCTCCTCTTCTCCCACACAGCAGCGGAGGGAGAGATTGACAGGATCATGGATCCCAGCCTTAGGCCTGAGGTTGGTCCATGCCGTCTGTGGGGGGAGGCAGAAGATATGGGTGTTCCTCCATCGGGGACTCTCATCTCCCCTGGGTCCTCAGTTTCTATGCCTCTTGTCATCCCTGTAGGCTTCCGCACAGGGAGACCTGGCTTCACCTGCCTTACCCCCGGCTGAGATGCCGATCAACCAGCCAGACCCCTTAACTGCCCTTAATCATACTATGGACAAAATGCTGGACTCCCTGACCTGGCTCTGTGACAGACAGGGCAAGTCAAAGAGAAAGGGACTCAAGGGAAAAGATAAGGCTACTGGGTCAAAAAAGAGGCAGTATTAAAAGGTGGGAAACCCTCCTCGTCCAGCAGGTGGCACTGCTCTCCGCATCTTGGAATCTCCTCAGCCTTCAGACAGCTCTGCTGGGGGAGCGGGGAGCTGGCCGCTGATTCCCTCAGCTTGCCAGGAGTCCTTGCCTAATCCTAGAGACCAGGACAGACAGTTCCTCTCCCAGTGTAAAGAGGAACTTCTCAAGTCATCAAAACTCTCCACCTGCAGGAAAAGCCTTCTAGGGGAGACTCCTCAGACCCTGAGGAGGAGGATGACAGAGACCTAATCCCTTCTGTTCAGGTTAGGGATAAAGGGTCGCCCCTCAACCTTTGAAAAATTGGTGTTCTCGGAGTGCAAGTCCCCTGGGAAGGTTTTTAAAATAACCAAGGCCCAGGAGGTGCTTTATTCCTTTTCCAGAAAAAAGGATGGCTTGTTTAAAAACCCCAAGGTGGATGCCGTTGCTGCCTCCCTACCAAAGGAAAACCGTTTTTCCTACTGAAGGGGACTGTTTCCCTAAGGATCCCACAGATAGGACCATAGAGGGGGTCCTGAGCAGGGTTCTGGATTCCACCGTGGCCTCCCTTAGAATAAACATCCTTTCCTCTTACGTTGCTAGAGCTATGATGTCTTGGACGCATGAGCTGCAGTTCTCACACATTTCGGACAAGAAGGCTAAAGTTCTCTCTTCCCTCATCATGTTGGCAGTTGCTGTTTTGACTGATGCCACCACAGACGCGCTCTCCTGGTTTGCCTGTTCCGTTGCACACACCATAGCAGCAAGGAGGAGAGTTTGGTTACGTTCCTGGCAGGAAGACCCCCACGGCCAAAAACTTGCTATTGGAGGGCCCCTATAAAGGGTTTAAATTATTTGGATCTTCTTTAGACAAGGTGCTGGCCGTTGCCACCAATAAAACTAAGACCAAAGCCCTCCAATTCCTTACAAAAAAAACCTTTTCGCGCTCCAACCTTTCGGTTTGGCAGCTCCTCTCCCTCCTTTGCAAGGAGAAATCAATCAAACAAAAGAGACCCCAGGCAGCCCTTTCATTTTAGAGTGCAGAGGCAGCGTGGAGCTGGCAAATTCAAACCAAAAGAGCCCATCCCCAGTCAGTCCAGCAAACAGGCATGACAGGCAAGGGGACATGGAGATAGGAGGCAGACTTCAAGCTTTCTCAGCCGTTTGGGAAAAGTCAATCTCGGACCCCTGGGTATTGCAAGTGATTCGCCCCCAAGGTAATGGTTCTTGCCTTCCCCAGTCTCCACGAACCCCTCCACAAGCACCTCGCCATGTCCACGGAGCTAAACAGATTAGGGTCCTTAGGGGCCATAGAGAGGGTTCCTCCCAGGGAAGTCAGCCTCAACCTATACTCAATAATCTTTCTAGTGGCCAAGAAGTCCAGCCAATGGAGGGCCGTTCTGGATTTGAAGGCACTAAACTAATGTGTCAGACCCCAGAAATTCAAGATGAAGACGGTGAAATCCATCTGCCAGAACCTGGCGCTGGAGGATTGGATGGCCTCCTTGGACTTGAAGGAGACCTATTTGCACATCCCAGTTCTTCCAGCACACAGGAAATGGCTCCACTTCCACTACCCCAGAGCCATTGGCAGTACAAGGCCTTGCCATTCGGTCTCTCCTAGGCCCCTTGAACCTTCTCCAAGACTCTCATCACACTCTTAGCAAATCTGCACAGGAAGAGGATACATATTTACCGTTATCTAGACGACCACCTGGTCAGGTCTCCTTCCCAGAACAGGGTTTCGGCAGATGTTGCCAGGGTGATACAATACCTGAATCATGACAGCTTTATAGTGAATGTCCTCAAGAGCCAGCTGGTTCCCAGCTGCAGAATAGAGCATCTGGGGGTGGTGATAGATACTCCTTTAGGCGCCGTCTTCATTCCCCAAAAAAGGCAAGAAAAGATTCGCTCTTCGATCTACTTACTGAGAGCCAGTCAACACTTGAGGCTAAAAACTCTGGCGGGGCTACTGGGTCTCCTGGTATCATGCTCCCAGCAGCTCCAATGGGCCTGAGTCAACCTCAGACCCTTGCAGCAGCTGCTCAGGCCTTTTCAAAGAGTGCTCACGAAAGGGTACAATCTATGGGTAAGGATTCCAAGCCACCTACAATCCCCCATGTCCTGGTGATTGGAGAGGGAAAGATTCTCAAGGGGAGTTCCCCTGGTGGAGCCCCGCAGAAAGATCCTCACCTCAGACGCAAACTTAACAAATTGGGGAGCTCACCTGGATGACTGCTCAGCCCAGGGTCTCTGGTCCAGGTCAGAGGCAACCAGGAGTATCAACTTTCTAGAGCTGAGAGTGATTCGCCTCGCTCTTTCTTGCCAGTTCTTCTCAATTCACACGTGCTTGTTTACACAGACAATACAACGGCGAAAGCCTATGTGAGCCACCAAGGAGGCTCGAGGTCCCCTGCCCTCCAGGCCGAGGCCAAGAGAATTCTAAACTGGGCTCAATCCCATCTTCTGTCTTTAAAGGCGCTGTACATAAAGGGCACAGACAATTATCCTGCGGATTGGTTGAGCAAGAGGGAGGTAGATCCCCACAAATGGTCTTCAGATAGCTGGTTCTGTTCTTCGACTCTCCGGCGATGGACCTATTTACCAGCCCCGAGAATGTGCAAGTAGACCTTTTTATGACGCGTTCTCTGTGCCGGGGAGTGATGAAGACAGATGCCCTGAACCATAGCTGGCCTATGGGGCTCCTGTACGCCTTTCCACCCCTTCTCCTCATTTCAAGAACAGTGGCAAAAATAAAGAGAGAGGGCCCAAATTGGTGACTCCATGGTGGCTGAGGATGTCCTTGGTTTTTGGACCTCATGGAACTGAGCGTACAGGACCCCATTTCTCTTCCGCCCAGACATGACTTACTATGCCAGGGCCCTTTATTCCCCGAGGGCGCGAATTCTCTAAATTTGACAGCCTGGAGGTTGAGCGCCTAGGCCTTGCTCGGAAGGGGTATTTGGAGGCAGTCCTTAAGACGCTCCGGGCCTCGTGGAGACCGGTCACCAGGCGCTCCTACAGGGTAACCTGGAAGGTTTTTTCGCTGTGGGCAGTTGCTAGGGATCAGGACCCCTGTAAAGCCTCAGTAATTCCCCAAATTTTAGAGTTCCTTCAGCCAGGCTTGGACAAGGGTCTCAAGCATAACACCCTAGCTCGACAAGTGGCAGCTCTAAACTCGGTGCTGCATGCTGTTTCCAACAAGAAATTCTCTACACACAAACATGTCCTTCAATTTCTAAGGGTGGCAAGACACCTCTCTCCTCCAGTGGTCCATAGGTGCCCATCCTGGGATTTGAATCTGGTCCTCGATGCTCTGACAAAATCTCCCTTCGAACCCCTTTGGCAGGTATCTCTGTATATGCTATCCATTAAGGTGGCATTCTTGGTTGCGGTGACATCAGCTAGGAGAATGTCCAAGTTGGGCGCTCTGTTGAGGGAGGAAAATTTCTGTATTTTCCATAATCAATCAGTCACCCTCAGATTAGATCAGGCCTTTATCCCAAAGTGTAATTTTCTCTTCCACAGATCCCAGGAACCGGTGCTTCCTTCTTTCTGCCCGAAACCAGTCCACGTGAAGGAGAAGCTGTGGTACACCCTGGACGCCCGTTGGGCGTTAAAAATTTATCTCTCATGGACTCAAGGCTTTAGGAAGTCCACAGCCCTTTTTGTTAATTGCAGGCAAGCCTAAGGGGGACCAAGGCTTCTAAGTCCTTGATATCGAAGTGGGTTAAACAGGCGATAATTGAGGCTTATAAGGCCAAGGGGAAGTTCCCTCCCTTGCAAATCTGGCCCCACTCCGTGCGGGGGGCAGCCACTTCGTATGCGTTTAAGGCAAGAGCCTCGTATGACGAGATTTGTAGGGCCGTGACCTGGGCCTCTGTCCATACCTTTGTCAAGCATTATAAAATCAACACCTACCAATCGGCGGATGCAGCCTTTGGTAGAAGGGTTCTGCAGGCGGTGCTAGATCCTTCTGGTGCTGTTTGTTCCCACCCTTAGGATTCCTACTGCTCGGGTATGTCTCATCCAGAGGACTGTCTGCAGCAGGGGGAGAAAAGAGAATTGGTCACCTACCTCGGTGAATTCTTTTCTTCTCCTGCTATGCAGACAATCCTCTGGCCCCACCCAAGCAAACAGCAATTTTGGCTAGTTTGGGGGAGTGTGTTTTCCCTTTCCTTATATTTGACGTTCTCCATCTTACCTGACATCCCTTATAAGTGGTTGGTTCTGTTGAGCCTTATCTCTTCCCTGGTTTCAGAGTTCTTTCAAGTTCAGGGTTAGGTCTGGTCCTTTTCTAAGTCTACAAGAGCTGGTGCTCTGCTTGGGACTTCCTGGTGATAAGAGATGGGGTAGCTCAGTAGGCATGTGCAGATCGTCTTATCTTCTGCCCCCTTTTGGTCAAGAGGAGGAGCTACCCATCCGGACGACTGTCTGCCTAGCAGGAGAAGAAAAGAATTCACCGAGATAGGTAACCAATTCTCTTTTCACTCTGGAAATGCCATACTTATCCTCTCAAGAACTAGTCTCTGTGTGCAAAATGCAACTACTCTTGGGGACCAGTTAACATTTTCTTCTATAAGGCAGTTGTGTTTAATATGTACTTGGCATAGGACCCTCATCCTTAATTGAGGAGGCTCTTTGGCTACCATATTAAATTTTAGATTTATATTAGTTTAGAACTTTGGATACCTCTCATAATATTACCAATATATCCAAACATATGAAACACGTTCCCACAAGACGTCAAACCCGGTTTCATTATCGTTCTTTTCTTTCTTCTCCTTCATTCTTTATTCTGTTGTTTGGAAAAGAAACAATGAGGATTACTCTAAGCAGTCTGTAACTAATGAAGTCCAAGTCTTGCTTTGAACCGCTCTTAGTAGGCTGATAGGACTAATAAAGCAGTCTTTTATTGTTTTTAAGTTATAGGCAGTAACATTTCAAATCAGCTGCGTAAGTAGCCAGCTGGCACAGACATCTTGGGCTTCCCAGTATAAGAATAGAGATTTTATTTTAGTTGAGTAGTCAGCTGAGATTGCTTTTAAGCTTTTCAGCACTGAGTGCACATTCACTATCAGCATTTTCCTTATTTGGAATTAAAGCATGAATTTCGCCCTTACTACAAGAATGTTAGTATTTTAGCTGTGCCTTTCTGCTGGGTATAATACAAATTATTCTGGTCTTGCATTTTCTGTTGCTTTTTAAGCAGGTGAAATATGCAGAACCAGGGCATTCCTGGTATGCCTGTTATATACTCTCCTCATAATATTCACAGTGTTATACTTTTCTGTGTACTGACAGAAACTGTGTGTGAGCAAGAGGAGAAATCTTCCTTGTTAAACAGTCCCAAGTACTTGATCATTTTATATCAGTTTCATGTCAAGAGAGAGGGTATCTTTCAAACATGCACAAGCAATGTTATTGGTATGGCCATGAGTGAATTCTCCAAAAACTTTATTCATAAAGACCACAAAAAAACCCAAATCAAACTGTCAGATACCACTGAGTGTGTCTGATTTTGAGTTACAGGAGGAAATGTCCTTTCCTTCAAAACCTGAAGAAATGGGAGATTATGCCATAAAAAGTATGGTAAAAATAAAGGATCAGAAATTAAAGCAAGGTGCAGGAGCGGAGGTAGCGGGTGTTAAGGGTGAGCCAGGCGTGGGGGCTTGGGGGCCGGATGGGGCAGGAAGAGAGGTGGGCAAGAGAGTCGAGGGTTGAGGAGAGAGGTGTTGAGAGCGAACATGGCAGAGTCAGGGGAGGAGGAGGAGAAAACGGAGGGGAGGTGTGGTGATAGAGAGGAGGCAAACTCCATGGGAGTAATAGCTTGCATATTGCAGAAGGGGCGCGGAGAGGGGGAGGAGGAGGGGGGTTGGTGGGAGAGGCTGAAGGAGACAAGGAAGTGATCAGAATTATGGCAGGGATCAAAGGAGAGGTCAGCAAGAGAGCAATTTTGTGAAACGATGAGGTCGAGGGAGTGGCCATCGGTATGAGTTGGGGAATTGGTCCAGAGTCTGAGATCAAAGGAGGTGGTCAGGGAGAGGAAGTGGGAGATAGAGGACGTGGAATGCGTGTCGACATGAATGTTGAAATTGCCAAGAATGAGAGCGGGGGTGTCATCAGAGAGGAAGAAGGTGAGCCAGGATTCAAAGTCTGGGAGAAAAGAGGAGAGGGAACCCAGGGGGCGGTAGATGACAGCAACAC
>QEPC01008677.1:2852236-2868952 GCA_003113815.1 Sphenodon punctatus | reverse complement strand
AGTGCCAATTGAATGGTTTGCACTTCGCAAGGAAATAAAAACAAAATTCCGTTTAGTATTTAAGATTTCAGATAACAAAAAGCATTATAATGTGGTACAGAATTGTCTTCACTGCAAGTAAAACATGCCTAAAACCCATTAAATTGTGCCATATATATATATTTGCAACACATGTTGTAAATGCCACATTCCTGCAATCAATTCTGTTGAAGTTCTTCAGTTAAATTTAAGAAACCCCTCTACTGTCCCAAATGTGCAGATAACTACTCTGCTAAGGCAAAAATGTAAAATATAATCAAGTAATTAATGTTTCAAGAGACACAACGAGAATCTGGCTAGATGTTTGTGCATTGGTATATTTAAATTTTCTGTAAAGTAAGTTTTATTGCTTTATATTAATAACTACACTTTTATGAAAGATTGTTTCAGAAAGTCTCTTTTAATAGTGCTGCTACCCTTTTACCAAAGAAGGTAGATTGGTTTTTTAAATGTGATCACTATTTTCCTACTCCTCCCACAGAAAATAAAAACATAACAAAACATAGCAACTTCCATTACCATTTTAAACACTAAATAGTTACCTGGCTCGGAAGAAGAAAAACATTTGAGCCAGCCTGGTGGTTTCTGATCAAATGTGATGTCATAAAGCAACTTTGCTTTCCTTTTTGGTAGGTATTTGCTGACTGACCAAAACAGACTTCGTAGTGTAAATGATATTATGCCTATGATTGGTGCACGATTTTATACTCAGTTGGATGCTGCTCAAATGAGAAATGATGTTATAGAAGAAGACCTTGCAAAGGTAAATCATTCAGTTCTCAAATGTTCTAATAGTCACCTGGCATGTAGTAGTTTGCTATTTTATAAAGGTCAAATCTTTTCTTTGGAACTCAATGAAAGCTTTACATTTTTGTCATTCTCTTCTCTAGATTAAGAACTGCATTCTAATTCAGAAATGAGAAACAACTATTTACTAAAATAAAATCCTTATAACCTTGAATACTCAAATCTTTATAAATAAGTATATAAACCAAAGCCTCTAGCTGACCAGTGCTGCTCTCTGGACTTGACAAGTCTAAAGTAAGGACATTCCCAACTAAGTGGAAACCTTAGGTTGTACTACCTGTTGATTGATGACAGCTTGACAAAGCAGTGTCTTGAGTTCCACTGATCCAGCAGGCTTGGGAGTCCAGATACAATGAAGTCCTTAACTCTGCTCCATTTTCTGGGGTGTTCTCCTACCGCAAGTTCACATTTCTCATGAAAACATGAGAGTTAGTGGCTCTCCAACTTTGCCCTTTTAGCACATTTTCACCTGGACCCAGGTACACAATATACTCAAAAGAAATTTAGTTACCATTAACTGGTTTTTGTGTGGTGGTGTTTTTTAAAAAAAAACCTGCAGCAAAATATTACTCCAATACATTTTGCCACAGGGTAGGTTTTTTAACCCCAGGTTTTTCACCTGGGGTTATAAAACTACCCCATTTTATTTCATGTTAGTTTACACTGAGTCTCCAGAAATCTCAGGGCTGAGGACGGGGATAGAAAAAACACCCCAAGATGCAATTAATGTCTGTTTTTTTCAAGACAGTGGAGCAGGGTTAAACACTTAGTTTTATGCAGTGAAATCCTACCTACATATATTGAAGAGTGTTTTGTTTTAAAAATTGGCACAACCTCAAATAGTACTTTTATCTGGTTCTTCAGATTACTTTGTGCTCTAGCCCAGTGTTTTAAAAGCTCTCTGAAAACATTCTTACAATATATTTAAGCATTTCTATTGCAGGTTTTAGAGTTGCAAATGGGTGCACCCACAAAAAACTGTGACGTCCACATAAAATGGGTGAGGAACTTTAGCCCTGGGGGCCAAAAAAGGTTCCCCACCGCTGGTGTATATACTTGGAATCCACTGGCCTTCTAATCTATCATTCCTACTACTGTAACTTCCTCCTTACTGGTCTCCCCTGCTCTGACCTTGCCCTCCTCATCTTCATTCTACACTCTGCTGCCAAAGTCATCTACCTTGCCCATCACTTTGCCCATCTTCAGCTCCTCCTCCCCACCTTACACTGGCTCCCTCTACATGAACGCATTCAGCAGAAGCTCCTGGTCCTCACCTTCAAGGCTTTTCATGGCCTTGCTCCCCCATATCTCTGTGCTCTTGTATCCCACCACACTCCTGCCCAAGAACTTCGAGGTATTTAATTCGCAGGTATTAAATACCTCACAATCAAGGTATTTAATTCGCAGTCGGCAAACGATGCACGACCACCTTTCATGCGCCTGATTTCAGCCATCGGCTCGTCTAAATCGCACCACATGGAATTTCGAAAAGTAGTGCAAGTGGGTTGCACAACGGCGACCCGCTCGTCTAAAAGCACCCTAAGTTACTAAGTTCTTCGTAACTAAGCTAAGCACGTGCATCTGCAACTTCTCAACCTCATGGATGTATCTTTGTTCCTTCCATTGTTCACCTCTCCCTTGTCTCCCCCTCCCTTGTCTGTCTTAGATTGTAAGCCCTGTGGGGTAGGGACCTGTCTATAACTATTGATTGTACAGTGCCAGGTACACTGCTGGTGCTATATAAATAATAAAAATAGTGAGTTGTCAACTTGATTAGTGCTGATAGAGGTGGTTGCCAAAATGTCGCCAAATACCCTGTGCTTTAAAAATAAATAAATAAATAAATAGGTACTTACAAATTCAGTTAAGGTATATCTAGATTCAGTAGGATCCACACTCCCTGCCTTTTTGGTTGATTTTAAGTTCTCTTATTTTGAAGAGTAAAAATTACAAGTCCCTAACTGCAGACTTTCTACCAGTGGCGAGGCTTAGACTAAATGTGTGTGGCCTTAGGCAAAACACTGTCAGGAGAGAGAAGCTAGTCTAATTAGGATATTAAGGTTTAATTCATATAAGCTTTATCATTCGAACCATGGAATTGTAGGTTCAGAAGAGACCATGAGGATTATCTAGCCAAGCCCCTGCTCCAGGGCAGCAGGACATCTGCTACCTACAGCATCACAGACGGTTTTTGAATTTTGAAAACCCCCACACATCTCTCACAGAGCGCGAGAGAAAATATATATTTTGCATGCAGGACCTTGTAACTGGAAAAGGCAAGCCATGTTTGCAAAGGCTCCAGAACTAGATACAAAAGCTGGCACACAAGCCGTGCAAGCTGCTCCTCTATGTTCTGGGACTGAGGAGTGTGTGGGTGCTGATTAAACGAGGTGCTAGCCCACTGAAGTTCGTGTTCAGTCTGCGCAGCTGCCATGCAACCCCCAATAACCTGTTTTAGCATGTAGAGCTAATAAATGGGGAGCCCCCTGCGCACTTTGCATGTGCTGGCAGCAGCCACCGCCAGTGGCACCACTCAGTGCTTTCCCTCTCCCTGGCCCTGGCCATGAGCTCTTTCCATCAGAAGCTGCACTAACATGCTCTCCCAGCTGACAGGCAGCTGTGGGAGAAGAGAGCAAGGCAGGGGGTGCAGGAAGGCCCTTGTCCAGAGGAACTGTGCCCACACTCCTCTCTCAGTTTGGAAAAGAAGCCAAGGGGAGCTCGGGAAGGTTGAGGCTCACTTGATGAATAGATTGAACCATCTTGATAGAATTATTCATGTGGGTGTTCTTGATTTTATTGCTTAAGATCAGCCCTGCTGTTCTGTAGCTTTTGCGTGTCCCACTGCCCAAGTATCTATCATCTAACAACTATAAGCTAATAACTCTTCTTTTCTTCTAGGAGGTGCAAAATGGAAGATTGTTTAGACTTCTTGCAAAATTGGGAACAATCAACGAAAGGCCCGAGTAAGAAATTTAATACTTATTGTTCCTTAATCATGGAGACCAGATTCAGAAAGAAAGAAATCCTGGGTATGGATGTCTTCGAGGACAGAGCTTAGTGACACTACGGGCAAAGTGACACTAACAGATATATTGCTTTCAGGTTTTTTTCTTGATTCTTCCATTGTCTCAGAAACCTTAATCTTGAGCTCCAAAAAATAATGCAGCTTTTTTGGATAAGTTTGTTTCTCTCAATTTTTTTCCTCCAACAACAAATTGCCTCCAAGTACATGAAGTATCACAGCGTGACTTGCCTTTATTGTGGAGAGAAGTAACAGTAATGGGCATGCTAGAAATTAGCAAACCTCAGAAACTAACTGTAGCAATTGTTAGAAAGTGAAGACATTTCAAAACCAATTTAAATTTAAATACAGTTGAATTTCTAAATAATTTCAGCATGCTTCTGGTAAGACTGGTAATACGTTAGTTCCCAATCCTCCTTTTTCAAGCTGTCCTTCATTGTGATTGATTGATTTATCTATAGATCTTATTTATATCCTGCCCCTCACCCAAATGTGAGTCAAGGCGGCTCACAGATGCAATAAAAACATTAATACAATAAAAATTATAAAATTCTACTCCATTCCAAAACCAGGTCTGTATAATAAAAAAAAATACCCACTCCACAAAACCAATCAACCCATCCCACCCCCTTCCAGACGCCTGGTGGAAGAGCCAGGTCTTACAACACTGGTGATGAGGAGGTCCAGGCTGAGGTGAAGCTTCACCGAGAGGGCATTCCACAGTGACGGAGCAGCTGCCGAGAACACCCTCCTGTCAGTCCAGACCCACCAAAAATACGGGACCTCCAGGAGGGCGCCCCTGGCCGACTGCAGGGGCCGCCCAAGAAGTGAGGTGGTCCCTCAGGTAAGCTGAACCCAGGCTGTGTAGGGCTTTATAGGTCAAAAGCAGCCCCTTGAATTGGGCATAGAAGACAATCAGCAGCCAGTGCAATGCCTGCAGCACCGTTTGAATATGCTCCCTGCGGCCTGCTGCATTTTGAACCAGCTGCAATTTCCGGACCGTGATCATGGGCAGCCCCATGTGGAGCGCATTACAGTAGTGCAGCCTTGAGGTGAAAAATGCATGGATGATAGTGGCAAGATCGGAGTCTGAAACATGTGGATGGAGCCTCTTCAACAGATGTAATTGGTGAAAGGCATCCCTGGCCACAACCGACACCTTCTGATTCAAGCGTAGCTGTGAATCCAGTAACGCTCCCAGGATTCTCACACATGGAAGATGGACTGACCCACCTCAATAACGGAGGCTTCCCCCTCCCCCAGATCACCAACCCCGCCTACTAACATCACCATTGTCTTGTCGGGATTGAATTCCAATTGACTCAGCCTCATCCAGTCCCCCACAGTGGCCAAATACTGGGACAGCAATGAGACCACATGGCCTGGATCAGTTGAAAAAGAAAGGTACAACTGGGTGGTGTTGGCATATCGGTGATGACAAACCCCTCAGCTGCGTGCAACCTCCCCCAGTGGCTGCATGTACACGTTTCAATAAGAGCGGGGACTGAAAAGAACCCTGTAGGTCCCCACACGGGAGGCCCCCAGGGAACAATGAACAGTCCCCCAGTAACTCATGATTCATGGTATCAAAAGCTGCAGATAGATCCAGTGGAACCAGCAGGGTTGAACAACCCCTATCTAGCTTCGCCAGGAGGTCATCGACCAAATCCACAAGCGAGGTCTCCATGCCATAACCCGGACAAAAGCCAGACTCTGCAGGATCAAGAAAACTGGTACAGTCTAGATGCACCTACAACTGCTGAGCCACGACCCGTTCAGTAACTTTCCCTAAAAAGGGAAGGTTAGAGACCGACTGGTAGTTCACTGGGGCACCAGCTTCAAGCAATGGTTTCTTGACAAGCAGTCGGACCACAGCCCCCTTCAGGCATTCCAGCACACGACCCTCCCAAAGGGAGGCGGTGATCACCCCTGCTAACACCGGCCCCAGCGTCTCCCTGGCAGCCTTAACCAACCAGGATGGTCAAGGATCTAATTCACAAGTTGTGGCCTGAACAGAGCTCAGAACATCCGCTGCCTTGGTAGGTGTCACCAATTGAAAGACATCCCATAAACTCAGACCAGACAGGGCATTCCTAACCTCTGGCTCTGCCACTGTCTCTGAAATGGTGGAGTAGAAGTCATGCTCAGTGCAAGCAATTTTATCTGTAAAGTACGTCAAAAACGTCACAGCGGGCCTTGGGCAAATCTGGTTCCAGGTGGAGACAGGCTGGACTGACCAGACCCCTCACCACCCGGAACAGCTCCGCTGGACATGACTGAGCAGATGCTAAGAGGGCAGCAAAGAATCACTTGTTTGCTGCCCGCACAGCCACAACATAGACCCTCAAAAATGCTCTATGCCGCAATCGATCATCTTGAACGTGAGTATGGCGCCACCGTTGCTCCAACTGCCTACCCTCACGCTTTAATTGCCTCAGTGCTGATTGAGGGACTCTGAATAATGCTTTTTGTAGTCTTCTGTTGCAAAAGTACTATATTTAATATTGGGTTCTAGACAGTAAATAGCTGCATCATATAGTGCTTAACCTAAAATGTTTGTTTATAATTTGTAACTGTTGGTTTTTTTTAATCCTAAACTGTGTTGTCACACCAGATTTCAGAAAGACCCAACTTGGTCCGAAACTGGAGACCGATATCTACTAAAACTCTTTCGGGATCATCTTTTCCATCAGGTGACAGAAGCGGGTACTCCCTGGATAGACCTCAGTCACATTATCTCTTGTCTTAACAAGGTAAACTGTATTTGCGTTCTTTGATGAAGAGAAAGTGTGATATTACGCTGCTGAATAGAAAAGATACACTCCTGGAAGATTAACTTTATTGATCTGTTTCCCCCTTAGCTGGAATGAGAGCAGATCATCCATTAAATTAACATATATACATCTCCTATTTTAGTTAAAAATACTATTTCAGTGATTTTTAAACCTAGGAGCTCACTATGTGACATATACAATATTATAGTGTTCACCTTACAATACAGGGAGTGCTTTGTGTGCTGCAGTATTTCATGTATTCCCAAGTAGCAGAGGTAAATGTTGGTAACAGGTAGATTATCGCAGCACATAAAACAGCTTTGTGCAGAAATTTTAACTGCTCGATACCAAATTCTTTTGTCTGCATGCCCCCATTTTGAGATTTAAACCTAAACTTGGAACTCCAAACTGCACGAAAGGCATAGACAGTATATCTGACAGTAACCAGGGCCAGCCCCAGGGTTTGTGAGGTCATGCGTAAGAAGTCTTGGTGCAGGGCCTAATTTGCATAATTAGGCCCCACCTAATTATGCAAATGTGTAACTTTACATAGAACCTACATAAAATTTACTCCCTCTGGACAGGAAGGATTCCCATTCTCCATCCCTCCAAACAGCCATGGAGAAGTGTGGCTCTGCATGCTTCTTCCCCCCACCCCCCGATTTGGCACCCCTTGGCTGCCTTACCTGGCGCTCAACCGAGCAGCCATAGACAAGCATGGCCTCCCAATGCTTCCCCCACATCCCCAGTCGAGTGTCTACCATGACTCCCCAGGAGTTGTTCCACTGCAGGGGCAGCCGGGCAGGCACAGAGAGACTGACTGCATCCAGTGCCTTACTGGAAGAGGGGGGTGAGCTTAGCCAGCCTGGCCTCCAGGGCCTGTTGCTTCTTGCTGCCAGTGCCGTCTGTGCCTTGTGCACGCACGCGGTGTGACCGGTGCAGAGGCGCTACTATCAAGACACTCAAAATGTAGCCAGCCTATTAAGTGCATCAGAGAGAAATCAGTTAAGTTGTGCCCCCATAATCAATTCACACTGTCCCCCACCCATAACCGTTTCATTTGTGCTCCCGGGGCAGTGTGAATTGATCTATGGGGACAGAAATTAACTGGTTATGGGGTGGGGGTTTAAAGACAGTATTCCTGTTTGTAATAACTTCATTAAGAAGAGTTAGTGAAATAGCAGTCATAATAATCTCAGAACCATAATTTCCGATTTTCCAAGATAGACTAGATGTTGTTTTACATCCTAAATTCCTACCTAAGATAGTATAAGTAAGACAGTTGTGAGAATGTGGCCCTTTTTACATGGGCCTCGCCCAGCCATGAACAGGCAGATTTCTGCATGTTCATGAGTGGGGGACATCCTTATGAATGACATGGCGCACGCACCCATGGTGAGTGGGGGTGCGTGTGTGCACGCGCCCGCCTAACGCACATTACCACTCATCCCCCACTCGTCCCCACGCATGGAGCAACCAGGGAAAACGGCGGTTACTCCATGGGTCCGGGTGAGTGGGGATGTGTGTTAGGCGGGCGCATGCGGCCATGTGCATGCCCCACCGGTGCACCAGTGGACACCCCCCACCCGGCAGAGCCATGTAAAAACGGCCTGTGAGGAGCCACTCAAAGAACAGAAGGTTGTTGCCTTGTAAAAAAGGTTCTTTGAGATGGATTCGAACATTCTCACAACACCCACCCTTCCAGGCCCGCATGGAATTTTTTTCTTATCTTCCTAGGAAGGGTTGGAAGGAACTGTCATTCTGAGGGGGAGAATTCTTTTTATACTAGAGGAGCTTGAGACCATCACGTTGTCTATTATTTGAATAGGGTGAGCATGCCATTCACAACCCAGTTGTGACTCGTGAGAAAGTTGGGAGTCATCTCGAAGAACCTTCTTTACAAGGCAACAACCTTCTAATCACTCACATGGGGAGGAGTTGTTTGTAAACAAACATATTTATCTCCCAGTCCGATCTGTCCTGCCACTGCTGCAGCACTACTACCAGGCAGAGGCAGGTGAGAGATGGGGACCAGAGCCAGGGAGAGGAGGCAGAAGAACTTATTGGGGGAGAAGCTGGCTACAGCCTGCCGCCCAGCCAGGGAAGCGTGGGGCCCCAGCTGACCACAGGACCATGTGCGACAGACCGCACATGTGACACATGCCTGGGGCCAGCCCTGTAACCCCATCCACAGATGATGCAACTTCTTTTGGAGTCCTGACTCTCACTTTGAGAACCTCTGTTTTAGAATTTAATAACTCAGGACCTTCGATTTAACAAAAGCAAAATACTCCATTTAGAAAGATTAGAGTAGGTCCACATTTTTTCTTGCCACTTTCATTTCAGCCAATTAAATTTTTGATTGAGATTGAGATTCAGGGCAAGATTGGCCTGCAAGTGTGAAAATGATCAGTCTAAAGGCTGTATTTGAGAAAGAGAACACCTTCCCTTTCCTTAGTTGTTGGGTTTGATTTCAGACACACAATTCTTGGTAAGCAATACTTGTGTTTGAACAAGTCTTTCCAGTGCCTTCCCCTGGGTGGAGATTTTAACCTTTAACGTTTTTGTTGCAGCTAGATGCTGGTGTGCCAGAAAAAATAAGCCTCATTTCCAGAGATGAGAAGAGTGTACTTGTGGTAACTTACAGTGATTTAAAACGCTGTTTTGAAAATACTTTCCAAGAACTGGTTGCAGCCGCGAATGGTCAGTTGTAGTATTTGCTGAAAGCATGCAGGACATTGCTGAGGAACTTAACCAATAGCAAATTGCACTACAGCTGAATTGTTGTTGTCATCTCATTTCACATTTGGGAAACAAACAGGAGATGAGCAAAGCTGCTTGCACTTCAGTCAGGTACACTGTTACTTGAAGGGAAGAATGTTTCACTTACCCTAGAGCTATGGCTGCCATTGGAGGCTTTATCTGTGAAGAATTTATTTTAGATTAAGGAACACATCAGGTGCATGATGTTCCTGCTTTTATTTTTTCCACTTGTATATGCACTAATTTTAATTTTTTAAGACTTTTCTGATCTCTGAAGTTTTGCCACATTGTATACTTAAGGGAAATTCTTTGCAAAGACATTTCTGGGATATGTTTTTTTGTCACTGAGGCTATTGCAGAACTTGTTCATTTTGATATTATTTGCAGCCAGAATAGCATAAAGGACCAGGTAAATAATTTCATAGAAATTGTGTTCTATAAATTACAGTTTAGTTTTTGTAACCTCTGTAAAGTGTGTTATAGACAAGCTCTCTATGCCATCCACTGTTAGTTAACAAACCAAACAAGAAGATTCCTATTTTAAACAATCAAGTATCAGACAATTGATGCACATGAACCCCTAACCCCCCAGCCAGCATCTGTTTTAAGCTGTCTAAGCAAAGGGACAAAATTGCACCATTTGAAACATCTAGAGAAGCATCTATAATTTAAGGAGCATATCCAGATTGCTCTAAACACAACCAGCGCCTTTTTAAAAACAAACTGTTTGTATATTTTCCTGCTAGTCAGATACATTTACATTTATGCAATTTTTTTAATAGAATTTTTAAAAAGAAATTGTGTTAATTGCCTGAAGTTTCAGGAGTGTTATTACTTTAGGTTATTTACAGTATAATTTTTTGTATAAAGTTCTGTTCTTTGAACCACAGCTTTATTATGGTACTTTACACTGGATACAGATTACAGAGACACTGTTCAGAAGATTAACTAAACACAGCAGTTGTCTGGCATCAAGAGCTTTTGAAGTTTTACAACCTGAATCTGGAGGAATGATGGTCTGCTGTGCCTTTTGCAGTCACTGCTTAGCCCAAAGTAATATTCCTTTTGATAAAACGCAACATGTGAATATTCCGAAGTTAATTCAGTCTCAAAAGTCTGGAGTTTTCCTCCTCAGTTAACTTTCTAACATTTGGACATGCGGTTGTCTCCAAACTTGGGTATTCATGGGATTTATAGTAAAAGATAAACACCTACACTTTGATATCGAAGACTGCCAAATATGTAGGAATTTCCTTTCTTAAAGCAGTAGTGAAGACTGTATCTCTATCCTTTCCCAGCACTGGGTGTTCACCTGGAAGAAAATGTGGAAACTCAAAAGGTCAGGACAGACTTTAAGCACTTGCAACTGATGTTACTGGCATCAATTTTAATAATTCTCAATATTTGTAGTTCTCAGAGAAGTTTTTAATATTTCTCTGTCCACTTTTATAAGCTTTAAAACGATTTTCCGCCTTGAGATTTGCATCAAGAAAAGCAACTCTCTTCACATGGAAAGCTTTGAAGACTAGGGACATGCTTTACACATTTTAGAAAATGTGGTTGAATCCACATTTGGTAGCATCAGTTGTTGAGTTTAAAAATCAATTATTGTTGCATTTGATCTGGATGAATTTTAAAAGGAGCGTAATGTTTAATATTCAAAGGATAACAATTGCCACAATATTGTTCTTTTTAATATAAAAGGAACAAACTTTGAGAACTGAACATGCAGAACACTCTTTTATCATTAGCTCATGTATTTGAGGAGGAGCAGCTGTCTTTTATATGTTTTTTGACAAATCATATTGTAATTCTTTTGTACAAAAAAAGAAGTACTTGTATTCTAGAAGAAATATGAAATGCTTAATTTATAAGCGGGCTGAGGTTTTTTCCAGTATTGTTTTCTTTGAAAATGAATGGGGATCATCTATTCAGTTGTGGGGTTTGGGAACCTTTGAAAATTTAATTTGTGGACCAATATTTTGTGAAAGCAAAGGGCAGAGGTAAAATAGGGCTTGACTTTTCATCCTTGTAGACCAGCAACCACCCTCTGCAAGACAACTCTAAATTGCAAACTTCTGTGTAGTTGCATCATAAATGTCAGTTTGCTTCAGCCCCTAGGTAACCTCAGGACTTGGTTTAAAAATAAAAAGGTAGACGGCTAATAAGTTTTCATAAATAAATGTCAGCCAGAAAACATTTGGTGTCAGTTAACACATAAAGCAATGTTGAGCTTTGTTTTCTATTTATTTCATTTGGTTCATATTTGGGAAAGATTTGAACAGTCTGAAGTTCTACTTGTGTGTGTTTTGGGGAGAGTCCTTCTACCGCATTTGAATTCCATTTAGAAGGTTGTCCTAAAGCTAGACTGTTCCGTTCATAGGAAGTTACGTATCTATCATTTTAAAAATAACCAATACAAAACCACCAGGGTCCACCCTCTTAGATGGGAGACAATTCTGACCTTCCTATCGTCACAGCTGAAAGCACAGAAAGGACAACCTTTGTAATCATGTGATGTTGGTCATTTTAATTTTCCTGTTTAAAATTCTGTTTATGTATTTACTACACTGTAAATATTTTGTTGAGGGTACCTATGTATTTTATTTGCCCTTGTTTCAGTAACTCAGATGTCAACAGCTTTCCCTAAAAAGCACCAGTATGTTAAGTTCTAATGTCATGGTCCCAATATGTGTTACTCATCTTTAATCTTGTTTTCATTCTTCATGTGTACAGCAGTATTTTTAATAAAGAATACCAGGAATAACGTAGCCTTTTTTGAGCATGCTAAGCACCATTGTTGGGTAGTACTTTTCACATCTTACCAATATTGCATTCCATCATGTTCCTTTAGAATGGGTCTGGAAAGGATTCCATTGCAGGGATTTTGAGCAGCCATGATTTACAAACTGTAATAAACATGTTTACCACTAATGGTCAGTCACATGGCCGGTAATTCACAGCTCTTGGACACTAGAGACATTTTGTTAATTTCCAAGTCAAAACTGTAGTTCCTTTTTGCTTGTATCAAGTTGGGGCCAAAATACTGGAATAGCTCCAGTTCTGAAAAACTGTATTACAAATACCTTTCCATCAGTGTTTTGAGCTCCCTTGTCAGATTAGAATATGTATGTTAATTAGTTTATCTGAAAATTAAATGAAATAACCAGCCTCTTCAATACCCAGATTTATTTGTACTGTATTCTTAACCAGCAAAAGTGACTTACTAGTGGGGTGAAGGCCTCTGTAGCTAGGAATTCCCTATCACATGTTTATGTAAACTGTGAAGACAAAAATAATGTGTACAATGCCTGTGAAATTGTCAATATTCTGTTTTCTATTGCATAAATTAATCTGGACTGTTGGTCCCTTTTAAAAATACATTATTGCTTTAGAAGGTTTATTTTGCAAATAAGACTAAACATAAAGTTGCAGCAAGTTTTCTGGGTGCCCTTTTCTCCAGTGTTCCAAGGGGCAAGAAAAACTTTTCTTCCTCTGGCAGACCCCCTTAATTCCCTCGTAAGTCAGGGGTTGGGAGCAGAAGCTCTGTGCGTGTGCACTGACATCCCCACTCGACATACCACTGCTGCTTAGTAGCTCATAGTAGCCAATGTTTTAGATTGGAATACAATTTTTCCTAGGTCCGGTGGTACTTATCTACAGTATACCAGCTTCAAGTAGCTTTTGTTGTGTTCTTGTAACCTGAAATCTGAGTGGGATTTATTTTTCTTAAGTCTTTCTGTAAAATTTGTGTTGCGACATACAAACCTGTTCTCTGCATCTGAAAATCTTTTATAACATTTTTCATTGCCAGTCTGAACAAGCATTTCAGAACGGGTGAAGTTATCCAGTACAGCTGGCACATGAGCATTGCAGAAAGGGTGCAGTTCTCCCTATGTTGTTAGCCTCTGTTCTTTGAGGGAGTCTGAGTAAGAGGAATTTCTCTAGCATTAAAAAAAAAGTTAAACAACCAAAGCCTTGTCCCTTAAAAAAACCCAGGTGTAAATAATCATAACACTTTCAGTATCCTTTGCCACTGGCAGTGTTAGTTACTGTCCTACGTTGAATACCTACATGCTTAATAACAAAGATGACTTCTGAGTTTCCATAGAAGTAATGAGGGTAAAATTGTCTCCTAATACTTGTTCTGAACTTGATTTTAAAACCTCTTATTCTAGTGCGACATGCCTGTCTGCTGGGTGTCCCCTTCTTGTGCTCACAAAGGATTTTATTTACATGAGAGCAGTAGAGATGGGGGGCGAGAGCCGTGGTCGGGGGCAGACTTCACATGGGCGGCTCCCCCGATGGCTGCCCCATCCACACACCAACCACCCAGTCCCCACATGGGATTTTTCAGGACTCCTTTGTTCAGGGAGTGGGTGGCCACTGTATGGATCATGGGAGTGTGCCTCCCCACACACCAGCTTCAAACAAGCAGCTTTCCATGTGGATGGATGGGAGGGGGGAAGCATTGGTGTAACAGTCTCGTTTAAAATCACCCAGAGAGGGAGTAAAAGTAGACCATTCTGGTCTTCTAAGGGTTTTGTATCGGGTGTTAGAGATGACATAGATCCAAGTTATACCATGAAGCAGGGAGCCTTTTGCATACATCCTAGCTGCTTAACTGGCCTTTTCTTACACTGATGGTTGCAGGACATGGAATGTAAATGTTCTGAAGGATTGGGCAGTGCCTGTGTAATAATAGTGTGAGTAGGATTTCTGAAGTGTAGGGATGACAACCCTAAAAAGCTCAGTTGCTGCCCCCTACTATACCATTTCAACTACCAGGACTAGTAGGGTTTATCCTAAAAGAAGAGAGTGTAAGAAAGTCACCGCACCCAAACACTCAGATACTATGAGTGTATATAAAAGCATCAGATAGTCTGCTGGATCCATGTTCAGTTCATGCAGCCCCCATTCACATGTTTTAGTGTGTAGAGCTAATAAATGGGCAGCCTCCTGCCTGCATTTCATGTGCTGATGGTAGCCACCACAGGTGCCACCACTCTCTCTCTCCCCAACCCTGGCTCCGTTAGAAAAGGGGGGTCACAGCCAGAGAAGGCTTCTTTCTGACTGTGACCCCTCTTCCCCCCCCTTTCCATCGCACTCTCGGTGCTCACATGCTTGGGCAGCTGCAAGAGTCCTTCCAGCACCCCTGCTCTATACTCTCCTTGCAGCTGCTTCACAGCTAATCGCTCTCTTGCAACCACATGAGCATGCAATCAGCTGTGAAGCAGTTGCCAGCGGAGAGAGCGTGCTCAGGCAACTGTTTTCTTGCCCCTGTTCTCTTCTGCAGCAGCTTCACAGCTGATTTCTCTCTAGCCATGCTAGGCCTGAGTGTGGTGCTGGTGGACCTTGATGCGGGCAAGCCTAATAGATGAGAAGCAGGAAGCAGATGCGTAGATGTACACTAGCACCCACTGGCCCGCATGGTGGGCCTGCAATGTCCGGGGATGATGCTGTTAGTTGGGGTGCAGTTAAACATCTGGCAAACACCTAATAGATGGACAGGTGAACACCCACCTGGTGGGTGATAATGCAGGCTATCGTCTTGTTTATTTTCACCCTTCTATTTGTTAAAGCTTGGAAACAAATGCAGTGCTTCACTGTATTGTAGCAGTGGTTTTTCTGGTTGAGCATCTTGTAGCTGAAGGTGACTGACAAGGTTTCAGGATTCCTCATAGACAAGCTTGCAAAGTAGGCTAGAGGACACTACAACAAGGTGGATTGAGAACTGGCTGAAGAACTGTACTCTGAGTGATCATCAGTGGTTCATCAATTTGGAGGGAGGTATCAGGTGTTCAACATCTTTATTAATGACTTAGGTGAAGGAGTGGAGTGAATTCTTATCAAGTTTGCAGATGACTGGGAAGGGCAGCTAATACCTTGGAAGATAAAACTAGAATTAAAAGAAGTTCAGTGCTGAAATTTACAAAATGAAATTCAACTGAGATAAATATAAAGTTCAACAGTTTCGAAAGAAAAACCAAATGCACAAGTGTGGGAAATACCTGGCTTGGCAGCAGCATGCGTGAAAAAAGATCTAGGGATTGTGGCGGATTACAAACTAAATATGGATCAGCAATGTGATGTGACTGTAAAAGAGGTTAATGGAATTTTAAGATGCATTAATAGAAGCATTTCCAAGTCAGTAGAGGTGATAATTCCACTCTATTCAGCACTCATCAGACCTCACCTGGAGTAGTGTGTCCAGTTTGGGGCACCTTATTTCAAGAAAAACATTGACAAATTGGAACATATTAAGAGGAGAGCAACAAAGGTAAACGTCTGGAAAGCAAATCTTATGAGGAAACATTGAAGGAACTGACTACGTGGTCTGGCAAAAATGATGATTTAAGGGGAAACATAGTCTTCAAATATCTAAAGGGTTGCCACCAAAAATATGGCAACATAGTGCTTTTCATTGCTACATAGGGCAGGTTTTGAAATAATGCAAAGCAAGTCTTATGAGGAAAGGTTTAAGGAACCTTTTCTGAAGTAGAAATAATGGCTCTGGTCAGAGTAAGGTAGGTTTCAGGTGGATATCAGGATAAATTTCCAAACAGCTGTTCAGCAATGGAACAACTTGTCTAGGGAGGTCCCTAGATATAGTTGCCAGAGGGAGAAAATTAATTGAAAGTACAACACTGGCTTTTAACTTTAAAAAGGGAGACTATGCCAAAATGATGAAGTTAGTTAGAAAGAAACTAAAGGCACAGTTTAAAGGACTACATGTTTGCAAGAGGCATGGAGTCTGTTGAAAAGCACCATCTTGGAAGTCCAGATTACATGCCTCCCACAAGTTAAAAAAGGTAGAAGGAGGACTAAACCACTGTGGCTAAATGGAGACTCAAAGGAGGCTATTAGAGCCAAAATTGTATCCTTTAAAAAATGGAAAGCTAGCCCTAATGAGGAAAATACAAAGGAGCATAAACACTGGCAATGTAACTGTAAGGTGCTAATAAGGCAGGCCAAGAAAGAATTTGAAAGGAGACTTGCTCAAGAGGCAAAAATAAAGGCCTGCTAGGGAGTAAAAGGGGCACTCAGGGAGGACAAGGATATTGCAGAGAAGCTAAACGAGTTCTTTGATTTGGTCTTCACTGCAGAGGATGTTGGAGAGAGACCCACGCCGGAACCCTACTTTGTAGGTGATAAATTGGATGAACTGTCACAAATCAGCGTGACCCTGGAGGAGATTCTACAGCAAATTGACAAGCTTAATATGAACAAATCACCAGGGCCAGATGGTATTCACCCCCAGAGTTCTGAAGGAACTCAAAAATGAAAATGCATACCTACTAGTAGTAATTT
>QEPC01008677.1:2816643-2829230 GCA_003113815.1 Sphenodon punctatus | reverse complement strand
AATCACAAACACAAGGTTTCAGTTTAAGGTTTAAGTTTCATTTCAGTACAAAACTGAAATGAAACTTAAAGCAATCTAATAATCCTACTCAATGCCTGCTGTTCAGGAACAGTGACTAGCTCAGAAGGTGTTGGGAAGGGGGGAGGCAGATAGTTTCATTTCTTGCAAGCCTCCCCACCCCTGGTGCCTGGAAGTCTTCTCCTCAGTGACTAGTACTACCCCTCCCTGTCACCTTACAGTGAACCTTTTTTTGCCACCAGAACTCACCCGAATGCAATCCGAACTGACCGAACTGTTCGGCCATTTCGCCGTTCGGTGTTCTGTTCTGTTCGGTATGTTCGTGTTCGTGTTCATGTTCATGTTCGCATTCAGTCGTCTGAACAGGCTGAGTTCGGGCCGAACTCCAAACTTCTGAACCGCGTCCGCCCATCCCTAGAGAAGAGGCGGCGAGGGTCGCAAGAGAAAGATTTGATCCTAAAGGCATAATAGCCTTGTCTGGCTAGGGAGATAGCCGAGGAGAGGGAGAATTTGTAGTGGAGGAAGTCAGGGAGGGAGCGGGATTTGCGCCAGAGGCGTTTGGCAGTCCAGGTGCAGGAGCGGAGGTAGCGGATGTTGCTACCCTCTTTGCAACCCCACCAATACTGATACTTCAGCGGGGTTCTGAGACACATTGCTCACATAAGGGCTGCACCTACTTTGCCAAAAATGGAACCAAATTCCAGGGGCACCCATCATTATTAACACAGAGATGTCGGCCCACATGAGGCATTATCCCACATTGGGTCACCTTACCCCACATTAATGCAGCTGACCATTAGTCTGGTGCCACTAGCTGTTTGCTTACTTCTGCCCCAGGGCATGTGGCCAACCTCTATGCGATGCATCCACCAGAGAAGGTTGGTGATGCATCACAGGCTCCTGTTGTCCCACCCAGGTCAATGTAGGGTAACAGGTCGCCTCCTGTCTGGTTGTCCCGTGCAGCCCTGTTACAAGGCGAGGTCTGAGGATCGGGCCCTGGAGGAGCATACTCACCCTGGCCACCAAACAGCTGATCACGGGGAGCTGTTTGGTAGCTAGATTGAGTGCACACCTCCAGAGCCCCCCTCCCCATCAGTTGTTTGGCGGTCGGGGTGAGCACACTATTCTGGGCCTCCCCTGATCAGCTGTTTGGTGCTCCTCCAGTCCCTTCCCCCATCAACTGTTTGATAGATGGGGTGAGCAGCAATCTCTCCATTCTGCCCGTCAGCTGTTTGGCAGCAGCTCCTTCTAGGGGCCCAATCCTGATGCATAGCAGGAGCCTG
Source organism: Sphenodon punctatus (assembly GCA_003113815.1). Taxonomy (NCBI): domain Eukaryota; kingdom Metazoa; phylum Chordata; class Lepidosauria; order Sphenodontia; family Sphenodontidae; genus Sphenodon; species Sphenodon punctatus. The sequence continues at coordinate 2,827,929 of QEPC01008677.1, read as the reverse complement.
GGAATCCTGTCCTGTGTTGACAGCTCCTTGGCCCACACCGTGGTGTTGTGGGACTTGTGGTGGTAGCCTGCCCGGTTTCCACATGGGGGAGGGGGACGATTGTTTGGACTGTTCTCCCTGCAGGCCCAAAGCATGGCGGCTGCATTTCCCCTCCCTGGGGTGGGTCAGGGATCTGGCTGGCCCTGTCTTGTGTGGCTTTACGCATAAACCACTTATTCTGGAGGGCTTCAATGGGACTCCGGTGGTTTATAGATTGTGGCCTGAATCTTATGCTACTTCATCAGACTGCTCAGCTCAAGGTAAAACATTCAGTGCTGAACCCGTGGTCTCTGTTGACAGCAGCCCTATGCCAGATAGGTTTGTTGTCCTGCAGGCAGTGCTATAGCCACCTTGCAAGGGTTCTGAAATAAGTGCTTTCTTACTGCTTTCTCCAGGTCCTAACATGTCATAATACTACAGTCCACCGCATACATGCAGCAAGAGTCAGAGGAGCAAACGAGGTGCCCCTCTCTGTACTCAGTCTAAATCTCAACATTAATTCTATGCATTAAGCTGGGCTGAGTATCACTTACATCAAATGCAAACGTGTCCTTGGGGGAGAGCTCTTCAAACGTCTTTACCCTCTGGGGAGCTTTCATTTTGAAGGTGTCTGTGTATCTATTCAAGAAATAGGCAGAGGAAAAAGCTCACTGAAGAGAACACACAGGTTTGGTTGAACCTCAGCAGACACACAATGAAATCTGTATAAATGTATAAATAGTAACTGGCCTCTTTCTATGCACACGCACACAGACACTAATGCATTAACTTTATTGACAGCTCATTGGTTTGCACACACACACACACTATATTATTTAAAATTCATTGACAGATGAGCCTCTCTCTTTGATTCATTATAGAGAAGGATCCGCCTTTCAGTAAATCCTTATTTTCTCTCTCTTCCAACAAAGCACCAGTAGGCATCTTACTGCATGTCCACATCCCTGAATCCTATCTCTAGGGATAAAGTGTAAATAGTTATAAAACCCTGTTTGTGTGTGTTTTTACTGAGTACTGTCTGTCAATGTATTATATGTATTAGGCTATGGAGGTGAATGGGCATATGTAAAATGAATGTACTGGCTCTTTAAGTCCAGATATATGTAAAAAGATGTACTGGCTCTTTAAGCTGAAACTGCAATATGGTAGCCCTGCCCCTTTCTGAGCTATAAGAAGACTGTTGTCACTGAGGAGTTCAGTCAGTGTCTGACTCAAGAAGGGTGAGGATCTTCTGGCGACTGCTGTGGCACAGGATTGCTGTCCAGGGTCCTGAATCTTTACCATGGCACATAGGAGCTACTGCATGGCTGAGAAAGGCTCTGAGAGAGACAGAGACCCCCTGAGGCAAGCATCTGCAGATGGTGTAAGCTGCTGCTGCTGGAGACTTTGGCTGGTTGTCCATGTGCTGATTTTCACGTGAGATTGAATCTTACACATGTGTAGTTCATGGTGGGTTACATGCCCATGATACTGGTCATCTGGGGCATGGATCCATTATTGAAAATAATGGAGCCATGCCCACATAACCATGCTCCCCCTGCCCCCAAGGGGCTGGGCTAGGTGGTTGCCAGGAGATGCCTCCCTCCCAGTAACTCATCTGGTGGAGGCGGAGGCAGCAGTGACTTCGCAAACCAGCTCTCATTCGCTTGCCAAGAGTATCTGTTTACTGCAAAAATGTATGCTGCCGATAAACAGTGAAGCAAGCAACAAGAGTGGCAGCTCTATAAACATTTATTTATTTATTTATAAAATCATTTAATAGCTCGGCCCTCCTGCTCCAAGCAGCCCAGGGCAGTTTACAATATTAAAACACATAAAAACAATAAAACTATAAAATACAATGAAAGGGAAGGCACAATCAAACAGACCCCTCTCCCCCATCCCACCATACACCCCATCTCCCTCACCAAACGCCAGGTGAGAATGCTCTCTCCATAGTGCCCCACTGGGCCACACAGGGGACCTCGAGAAGGGCGCTCCCAGCAGACCACAGCGACCAGAGCGTGGAGAGCGAGATGGTCCCACAGATAAGTTGGGTCAAAGCCGTATAGGGTTTTATACGTCAAAACCAATACCTTGAATCAGGTCCAGAAGACTATAGACAGCCAGTGCAGAGTCCAAAGTACCAGTGTAATGTGCTCACAGTGACCCGTCCCCATAAGGAGATGGGCCACTGCATTCTGAACTAGCTACAGTCTCCAGACAGTCACCATAGTTAGCCCCACGTAGAGTGCATTTCAATAGTCCAATCTCGAGGTAATAAAAGCATGGATGATGGTGGCCAGGTCACTATCTGAAACATACGTCCGAATCCGTTGCACCAGATGTAATTGGCGAAACACATTCCTCACCACAGTCCCCACCTGGGAATCCAGGCAGAGCTGCGGATTGAGGCGCATGCCCAGACTACAGACCTGGGATACCAGCAGAGGGCGGATCCCATCAATGACGGAAGCCGCCGCATCCACTGCCCTCCCCACCACCATCCCCTCCATCTTGTAGGGATTCAGCTTCAGTGCCTCACCCTCATCCAGTCCCCAACAGCCACCAGACATCGGATAAGCACCAAGACTGCTGGGTCCGGATCGGAGGAAAATGAGAGGAAGAATTGGGTGTCATCAGCATATTAATGACACCGCACCCCATACTGTCTCATGACCTCACTGGGTGGCTGCATATACACGCTGAACAAGAGCATGGACAGAATAGAACCTTGTGGGACATGACATGTGAGGTTCTGTGGAGATGAAGAACAATCCCCGAGCACCACACACTGAGTCCTCCCGGTTAGGAAAAAGCAGAACCAGTCAAGGATGATCCTGCCCACTCCAGCTCGATCCCACAAGTGAGTCACCAACATCTCATGATCAACGGTATCAAAAGCAGCTGACAGATCTAACAAAATTAGCAGGGTCAATCGATCTAATTCACGGCAAAGGTTGTCAACCAAGGCCACAAGCGCAGATTCCGTGCCATAGCCCAGATGAAAACCATACTGAGGGATTCAGATAACCAGTGCGGTCTAGGTGCCCCTGCAGATCCTGGGCCACAACCCGCTCAATAACCTTCCCTAAAAAGGGAAGGTTAGAGACCGGCTGATAACTGGCAAGGGAATCAACGTCAAGTGATGGTTTTTTGAGCAGAGGCTGCACCGCCACCTCTTTGAGGCAGCCCGGCACTCTGACCTCTTAAAGGGAGGCACTGATCACCCCCACCAACAGCGGGTGTACTGTCTCTCGGATGGCTTTAACCAGCCAGGATGGACATGGTTCAAGTTCACAAAAGGTGGCCCTAACAGCCCCAAGGACATCCTCTGCCCAGTGGCCGACACCGACTGAAATTGATCCCACAAAACTGGACAAGGCAGGGCTTCCACAATCTCTGGTTTACACACTGCAATAAATGCAGCGTCGAAGTTGTGGTGAATCTGAGCAATTTTCTCTGCAAAATAATCACCAAACATGTCACAGTGGGCATTAGATAACTCTGATTCCAGGCAGAGGGAGGGAGGACCGACCAACCTCCTCACCACCCAGAAAAGCTCCACTGGATGAGATTTTGCAGAGGCTATACAGGCAACAAAAAACTCCTTTTTTTTGCTGCCCTTACAGCTACAGCATAGGCATGTAAACTGGCTCTATGTTGCAATCTGTCAGCTTCAGCATGCATATGGCACCACTGTCGCTCCAATCACCTCCCCTCCCACTTCAGTAGCACTTCAGCATAAACCATGGAGGCCTGAGGAGCCGTTATCGAGACAACGGACGCCTCAGAACTGTCCGGTCGATGGTCTCCAACAGCAAGATATTCCATAAAGCCATGAGGTCATCAAGTGATCGGTCGTCAACATCAGAGGGTAACTCGCCAAGAGCTTTCTGGAACTTCTGGAGCTCCATTTGTCTCTGGGCGCGAACCATCCGAATTGGTTCTACACCCCCCCTGGGGGCAGACATGTGCCAGGAGATGTGTTCGCCGGAGGTAATGATCCATCCATGACAAGGGTTCAACTAACACCTCCCCCATCAACTAATTCCTACCTCAAGGCCGGTGCAAAAAATCAGGTCCAGGGTATGCCCCCCATCATGCATTGGGCCACTGATAATTTGGGATAGGCCCATGGTTGCCATGGAGGCCATGAACTCAGGCTCTTTACTACCAAGACTGGCATCAAGATGTATGTTGAAGTCCCCCAAGACTAATGTCTTTGGCGAGCGCAACACCACATCCAACACCAGCTCCATCAGAATGAGTAGGGTTCCTGCTGTACAGGTAGGTGCACAATATACTAGCAGCACCCCTAATCTGTCCCCTGCCAAATAAAACACAAGATGGAGGCCCTTTACCCCTGATATGGCCTGCACAGAATACCATTATGCAGACGTAGTAGGGTTTATTTAATTTATTTATTTATGAAGTATTTATGTAGCACCAACCATGTACCTGGGGAACATAGGGAGACACAAGGATACCTTCATGGAGTTGAGAAGTTGCAGGTGCACATGCTTAGCTTAGTTACAGGGTAGAAGGAGATCCTGAATGACAGGACAGCATCAGTAATGCTTATAGTTGGTTACAATGCTTATGGGTGGTCAAAGAAACTAAAGGAAGAAACAGCTGCCATTTTTGAAGTCAGGGAAGAGGAGGACAATTGAATAATACTATAATAACATTGGGTATTTTCAGACATTACGTGATCACGGTCAACCACAGTGAATTCCCACATGGTGATCGTGATCACGGAACCTCTGTTGGGGGGGAACAGAAGTTCCCCCCCAGATGTTCACCCCCGTGAATCATGGGGGCGAACGGCGGTCCCGGTGGGACTGGCGCCGTTTGCGTGGTGAATGTGATTCCCTCCCATGATGGAGACCGTATCGTCTGTCCCCAGACCATGGCCCAGAATCCGCAGTGGAATTCCGGGCCGTGGTCAATGCGGGCGGGCGCTGCAGCTGCATTGGCCATGCCGCCCGCCCGTCTCCTGGAGGGAAGGCGGCCTGGGCAGCGTGGGGGGGCGGGGCTGTGCTGCTGCACATTGCGCCACACAGCTCCGCCCCCCCCCCGATTCCCCGCCGGGATTGGCCACCGCATCTGTTGGCCCGTTACGTGGTGGCCCTGGCAGGGAATCAAAGGGGTGATTCCGTGCTGGGGCCAATTGGCCCTGTCATGTCTGAAAATACCCATTATAACAGTGTTATTATTAAAAATGTAACCTCACATTTGGGATCAGTCTGTGTACGTGGTGAAAAACTTCCACCCTGAAACCAATTCATACTGAAGTAAAAAGTATCCTCTTCAGAATCCCCGTAAATGTAAAATATTTCAACATTCTCTTACCCCATATTTTCAATGCTTGCACAATTCGATACTGCAACTGGAATCTCTTCCCCTAAACAAGCATTTGGTGAGGTGGAAGCAGAGTGTTCAGACCCATTTTCTGCTGCTAATATAGTGTTCAGAGGGATATAGTCTTTACCATCCTAAATACACAAAAGCATGCAGTTATTATTATGTAGAAGGTGCAGTAACAATTAGTGTTACAATAGAGATGAAATTTCCCCATACCTGTTGCACATTTGCTTGAAGCAGGTCCCCTAACCGTTCCACCAGCTCAGAAAACCTTGGTCGTTCATTGTGATCCCCATGCCAGCAATCCAACATGATTTGATAGCTGTGATCATCAGAAACAAATGAAGGTAAAGCATGGTTGTTGGTTTTTTGCAGGCGGAAGGTGGGGGCTGTTGCTTACTAAGGTATATCAGATTGTTCCGTGTTTTATTGGTTTATTAGTCAAATAGCTAGAATTACTTTCATAGATTTTAAGGCCAGAAGGGACTATTAGATTCATAGGACTTTAGATCTAGAAGGGACATGAAGCTGATCCTTGGATTATCTGGCCTTTCTATTGGTTGGAAAGTCCTTTACTTAACCCAATCCTGACAAACGTTTACCTGCTCTCTAAAACGTCCAGTGATGGAGACTTATGGTTAGAAAATTCTTATGCCTTATGGCTATTCTTATGTCTTATAGTTAGACAATTAGTTAACCTATATCTTTTCCTCAGTGACCATGGAGATTGGTTGGTTATCTTACCTAGGCTACAGCAACTGCAACCTCTTATGTACTTGAAGTGCTGTCATGTCCTTCCTCAAACTTCTTTTAGTCATGATAAATATGCCCACTTCCTTCCACCTTTTCTCATAGGGCTTGCATTCCAAAACCCCTTTCATTTTTGTTGCTCTCCCTTTAGCTCTCTTTCCAAATTGTCAGCCTCTTTCTTCATTTAGTCTGCACTCCTGCCTAACAGACTAGAGAATTTCACCTAGGCCACAATCCACTTACCCCAGACTAAGCCAAATGAAGCCCAAGGGGGTTCACTTTGGGCAAGTGGTTTGTGGATTGTGGCCTCAGTGATTTCTTCATCACATCCCTGACTTCTGGCTGAGCTAGCACTCACAACTCTGGCTAATTAGACTAATGCTTATTAATATATTGATTAAAAACAATCACAGGGTAAAATCCAGGCACTGTTTTAATCAGCAGGAGTTTTGCTGTTGGCTTAAACAGAGGCAGGATTTCACCTGCATGGGCTTAACTTCTTAACAAGGAAGATCTTTGACACTACAGAGTCTTCCTAAGAAGAAAAAAAGGCGTCAGAAATGGAATCGCTAAAGGCAATCTTTAAAAAGCATCCCAGAAAGATTACAATCAGAGGACAAGTTAACCAATAAGTACTAGCAAAGCTTTAAACCACTGTATTAAGCAGCTCTTATCCTGGAAAGTCTAACGGAAGGCACCATAAATGATGTCACTTCTCATATTCATCAAGTTCTGTTTTCCTTCCTGTAATTAAGTATTTTAAACAAAAAAGTTATCAAGTGCCACTAGGACAATAAGATTAGGCAGTGTAGGCCATACTTCCATAGATGATTAAGAGTGCTTCGTCTCTGTTATTCCTCCAATACCATTTTTGGGGAAATTTTGACACCTCTTGTCTCTAAGGCAGAACAAGAGTTGAGATGTCTGTTGAATGCCCTTCTCACATAGTAAAAAAGCAGCCTTACATTTCTGTTGTTGCGTAGTCAGGAGCCCGCATTCTTGTGCCTTCTTTTAATCTGCTGCAGAAATCCTCATCTAGTTGGACCCCCGGGTAAGGGGAAGCACCTAAAAGGAACATTTAAAAATGTAACCCATTCTGAGATGCAAGATAATAGTTATTCTCTGTGTGTGTGTGTGTGTGTGTGTGATTTCCATGTAACAAAGTAAGGATGCCTAGTTCTGTAGGGCAGAGCGCCCCCAAGACAGTCTAAATTGTATACCCTCAGCACTCCCAAGTGCCACATGAAATCATCAGTGGCAGCCATTACAGCCTCCAGGATCTAGCAGGAGGCAAAATCACAGTGGGGCATATGCCACAGAGTGGGTTTCTAGCACCCCTAGGCACGCACACAGTTGCAATTTGTCTCCTGTAGGACCTTTGAGGCTGTTGGGGTTTCACTGGATTTCACTGTCCCAAGCCCTCAAGCTGGGCAGCAAGTGCCATGTGGGAGCTGCTGTTACTCCCTCTGCCCCATGCCCTGTCGACTGCCAGAGTCCTGCCTGAGGGGAGTGGGGATGAGGGAACAGCCCACTTCCCCCTAAGCTCACCAGATGCCACTGTTAGTACCTCCTATGAGGTGTTCAGCACCTTGCAGAATCAGGCTCATGAATATTGCGGAAACCAGTTGAAATTGAAGCAAAAGTGAATCATACCATTCTTAAAAATATGGCCAATAAAGGAGGAATATTATTCATATCCTAATTGTGCCTTGGAATTCTCCCAGTAAATACTAATACATTAATTGTCTTGGTAAATACTGAAGACTCCACCAGTAAATATTAATAATAATGCTCTACACCCTAACCATAAGAACTGCCAGATTGGGTCAGAGCAATGGTCCATCTAGCCTACTAGCCTGTCTCTGACAATGGGCGTACCAGAGGCTTCACCCCAGGTCATGCATAGTGTGACCCATCCCTTGTCACAGCTTCCAGAAGTCACACAGGTAAAGGCACACCTGAAATAGGAGGCTGTATGATGGTGAGGGATGGGCGAACAGATCGCGGTTCAGGTTCGGCCGCATTCAGTTCGGCCGTTCAGTTCGGCCGTTTGGTTAGTTCGCCGGGTTCGGGTTTGGCCGTTCTGTTCGGCATTCGGGAAATGTTTTGTTATGGGGTTTTTTTTGTTTTTTTTTTTATATGGTTTTTGTTTTGTTTTGTTTTGTTTTATATGGTTTTTTATTTAGTTTTTTTGTTTTTATATGGGTTTTTTTTATTTAATTTTTTTATCTGATATTATATATATATATCTACACTAAATCTAACTGCTATTAACTATTCTAAATGCTATGAACTAAATGGATTATCTAATAAGTACACAGGTCTACTCCTACAAACACTAAAACTAAATCACTAACGCTATCTCTATCACTAAGCTAACTCCTACATCTATCTATCTATCTATCTATCTATCCGGGATGGGGAGGAATCATCACAAACAACACAAGGTTTCAGTTTAAGGTTTAAGTTTCATTTCTATACAAAACTGAAATGAAACTTAAAGCAATCTAATAATCCTACTCTAAATGAAAAAACAGGAGAAGGGAATCTGGGATGGAATATATGGGAGAGGGAAAGGATTCAATGGAGGGGGGAGAGAGGAAGGAAGATTGAACACAGGGAACACAGGGAGGGGTAAAAACAAAAAATAACCACTAAATCTATCTAAGCTAAGCTAAATAAATGAATGAGAATATGGGGGTAGATGGATGAAATGGGAGGAGGATTGCAATGGATTGGGGAGCTGGGAAATGCTGGGAGAAGGAGCCTTCTGAAATGCCTGCTGTTCAGGAACAGTGACTAGCTCAGAAGGTGTTGGGAAGGGGGGAGGCAGATAGTTTCGTTTCTTGCAAGCCTCTCCACCCCTGGTGCCTGGAAGTCTGCTCCTCAGCTGACTACCCCTCCCTGTCACATTTGACCTTCCAGTGACCCTTTTTTGCCACCCGAACTCACCCGAATGTGATCCGAACTGACCAAACAGTTCGGTCAGTTCAGCGTTCAGAAGTTCATTCGGTTCGGTCAGTTCGGGTTCGGATTCGGGTTTGGGTTCGGTCATCCGAACAGGCCGCATTTGGGCATAACTCCAAACTTCCGAACTGCGTTCACCCATCCCTAATGATGGTTAATTGTTCTGAATGGTCCTATTCTCCATGAGTGTGTCTAATCCTTTTTAAACCCAGTTTTACTATTGAATGTCACAGCATTCCCTGGCAAACAGTTCCACAAGTCAGTTGGACTGTGTAAAAAAAAGTGTTTCCTTCTGTTTGTTTTTATACCTGATCCAGATTTGTTCTATTTAATGCCCCTAGTTCCTGTGTTATAGGAGAACAGGTAAATAATAATTCCACATTCCCTTGCTGCACATCATTCCTCTTTTTTATACGTTTATCCTATTCCCCCTTCATTCATCACCTTTCCAAGATGAAGCCTACTAATTTATTGACTCTCTCCTGGTACAGGAGCTCCCCTCCCCACCCCACCCCACCCCGCCCTCTGTACCAGTTGCAGTTCTATTATATTCTTTTTGAGATGGGGCATCTAGAACTGCACACAGTAATTCAGGGTGTGGGTGTCCCACAGATTTATACAGTGGCATTATGACATTTTCTGTATTATTTTCTCTCCCTTTCCTAGTCATTTTGAACATTCTGGGTACTTTCAGACATGACGCTAACCACCCTTTAATCACCCTTGGTGGTTATATTTATGCATGTTGTAGGGCTGCATAGGGCACCAATACAACCCTGCAACATGCATAAATAACCACCAAGGGTGGATAAAGGGTGGTTAGCGTCATGTCTGAAAGTACCCTCTGTTTGCCTTTGTGATGGCCACTGTGGATGCATGGAAGCGTATGGTTTTTTAGCTAATGTTTTCAGTGAACTCTCCACACTGACTCAAAGATCTCTTTCCTGGGGAGCCCATCAGTTAATTGAATAGTAACAGTTAACCAACAGCCTGTACTGGAATTAGCAAATGACTGTTTGTATTATGTAGCACTGTTTCCTCGGCTGCTCTACTGTCGTGTTTGTCTCAGTTCTGGACCCAATTAAGCTTCTTCTATGATGAATGAAGTTGTTGTTTCCTTCATTATTGATTTTGTATCCTGCATTTTTGAAAATGCCTCGCTCAGGGGTTTTATTTCAGATGCCATGCTCCAGTTCATTCTCAGATGACTCTTTCAGTGTTTGTTTGTCTGTGTTTTCCAGTGATTAGCACAAGTAGGAAGCAGCTGTGAATAGGGAAGTGCTGGCATTGTGTCATTCAGGGGTTATTGCGGCTGGTATGGGGTTGGTGTTCTTCCCAAAGAGTGGGGAACGAGGTGTTTGTCATCACAAGTTTCAGAGAAATCCTAGGAGGTGATTTTGGTTGGCTTGATCGGGTTTTCTTGGCTAGATTTTTATTTGCTATCAAGGAAAAATGAAAAGCTTTGGAAAAGCAAGGTGGAGAACCTACTTAAGATTCCAAACCATACAAGGCCATATCCCAGATGATTATTAAACTCCCAAAGTTGTCTCGCAGTCATCCCTTAAAGGAGTACTAAGCACACAGATTAGACTTGACCCTGCAGCTCTCACTTAAGTTGATTAGTGTCTCAGTAACTTCAGTGTAATCATTCCCTGGGAGAGAATGGTGTAAGATAGGGATGGGCAAATAAGTTCGGAGTTCGGCCCGAACTCGGCCTGTTCAGATGACCGGACTGACCGAACTGAACTCAATCTCGAACGTCAAAATGACCAAACAGTTCGGTCAGTTCGGATCGCATTCGGGTGAGTTCGAGTGGCAAAAAAAGTGTCACTGGAAGGTGAAACATGACAGGGAGGGGTAGTCAGCTGAGGAGCAGACTTCCAGGCACCAGGGGTGAAGAGGCTTGGAGTAGCAGCCAGCCTGCCCAATCACCATCCCTTTTCGCCTCAGAGCACTGGCTTCGCAGTCTGCGATTGGCCACGGGCTAGGCTGCATGGAGTCAATGGGGCTTGAGGTGAGGCGGGTGCAGCAAGAAACAAAACTGTCTACCTCCCCCCTTCCCAACACCTTCTAAGCTAGTCACTGTTCCTGAACAGCAGGCATTTCAGAAGACTCCCTCTCCCAGCATTTCCCAGCTCCCCAATCCATGGCCATCCTCCTCCCATTTCACCCATCCAACCCATC
>QEPC01008677.1:2780452-2790462 GCA_003113815.1 Sphenodon punctatus | reverse complement strand
CAGCCTGGGAGGGGGAGGGGGAAGGAATTCATTTATTTCATTGATTTCAATGGGGACACAGCGCCCCACTGAAATCAATGAAATAAATCCGGTACCGGTATACCGGATTTAATCCGGGAATCCGGTTTTTACAGAACCGGTAACCGGTTAATCCGGTAGCCGGTAATGGGCCCGGGGTCCCACCTCTAGTCCACTGTGGCCAGCTTTGTCACATTTTGGCCCAGACCTCACCTGCATGTATGTTCAGGTGTCGCCAGATGTTGGACTGGGATTGCCCCAGTCATGTAGCAGTTAGCCTGGGCTCTGACATTGAGAAACACCCTAAGTCACAGCCTGAGCTAAGGCCCGCCCAACTGGACCAAAGCGAGCCACAACAAACTATCATGTCAATTCCCAGGCTGCCAACATGGCCCAGGTTGGTTTTGCCATGGCTGGCTGTCATTGGCTGCCATAGCTGCCCAACATACAACCCTTGGGGGAGGTTATGAAATGGTTTGGTGCGCACTGCCACCAGTATGCTGATGACGCCCAGCTATATCTCTCTTTTTCAGCAGACCCAGGTCCTGCAGTCTCGGTGCTTTCCCAGTGCCTGGCAGCAGTGAGCAACTGGATGAGGCTGAGAAGACTGAGGCTGAATCCTGATAAGACGGAGGTAATGTTCGTGGATAGGGCAGCTGAGGCGATGGCCCCACTTGTGGAGGGCATCCACCTCCTGCTGACCCCGCAGGTGCGGAATTTGGGGGTCTTCTTGCAGTCTCGGTGCTTTCCCAGTGCCTGGCAGCAGTGAGCAACTGGATGAGGCTGAGAAGACTGAGGCTGAATCCTGATAAGATGGAGGTAATGTTCGTGGATAGGGCAGCTGAGGCGATGGCCCCACTTGTGGAGGGCATCCACCTCCTGCTGACCCCGCAGGTGCGGAATTTGGGGGTCTTCTTGGACCCTGGTCTCTGCCTAGATTGTCATGTGGAGGTGGTGGCAAAGGGAGCCTTTCACCAATTACATCTTGTGCAGAGGATCCAACCATATGTCTCAAACTCCAACCTGGCCACCCTCATCCATGTGTTCATCACCTCTAGGTTGGATTACTGCAACGCGCTCTTCATGGGGCTGCCCTTGGTGATGGTTCGGAAGTTGAAGCTGGTGCAGAATACTGCGACCTGCCTCCTGATGGGGACGGGCCATAGGGAGCACATTACACCAGTGCTCTGGGCTCTGTACTGGCTGCCTATAGCGTTCCGGGCCCAATTCAAGGTGCTGTTGTTGACCTTTAAGGCCCCTCCTACCTGAGAGACTGCCTCACTCCCTGGGCCCTGGACTGATCTCTGCGATTCACCGGGGGCACCTTCTTGGAGGTCCACCGGGTAAACCGGGGGGCCATGATGGAGCGGGCGTTCTCAGTGGTCGCACCACGGCTGTGGAACTCCCTCCCAGAGGAGGCTCGCCTGACTCCCAGCTTGTTGGCCTTCCGCCAGACCTGTAAGGCCTGGCTGTTCATCCAGGCCTTTGGGGGGGAGGGGGTAAAGAGGATAGGGGTTGGGATTTCTTAGCCAGTGTGTCTTACCTCTTTTTACTGTATTTAATGCTTTTGTAACCCCCCCCTTTTAATATATCTTTATATATTTTTATTTGTTTTAACTTCTGTAAGTTGTCCCGAGCTGCTGTGAGGCTGAATGGGGTGGGGTATCAATCAATCAATCAATCAATCAATCAATCAATCAATCAATCTGGTGGGGGTGGGGTACAGGACACAGTGTGAGGGCAGGGACAGCCAGCCGCATGTTCAGCATGCTCCCCCGCCTTCCCTGGCATCCTGTCCGTGAGCATGTCTGTCCAGCACCCCGACCCAATCTGGACCATGTTTGCCACAGGGTGGGGAGGGCCACCACTGTGCAGCTGTCACTTCTGTTTTTACCCACGGGTACCAACGGTGCTGTGGCAGGTTGATTTGTGGCACAATCTCAGCTGCCATCTTTTGATGAGCTCCATGCGGGGGGTCGGGGGAGGGCAGTGGAATTCTTCAGGAGATGGTCAACTCAGAGAATGCTTAGTACCATTTGGCTAGGGCAGTCTCAGTTAACCCTCTCTCTTCTTGGAGATCCTATTCCTTATGAAAATCATGGGAAAACATAAATAACCCTGTCTCTTGTGTACACTTGGTCACTCTGGGCTCAGTCAGTGAAACTACATTCCCCACGGTTTAGTCACAGAGACCAAGGTTGTCTTTGTAAGCTAGATGATACCTAGCTCACAAAGCATTATTTTGTTGATGGGCAGGTAGGAGGCATATAGGAACATGCAGCATTCGTTTACCTTGTTTGGGAAGAAAAAATTCCTTTTGCTCTTCAGGTAGTTTGACAAGTTTCCATACTTGCAGTATTCAACAAGCACCATTAGAGGCCCTGAGGAGAAGCAAAGAGCAGTCTTAGTGATGGGACGTTAAGCTCTGTGATGAAGAGAGAGCAGTGATGGACATGGAGTCCCTTACACACCACAGAAAACTTTTGAGCAAGGTTCCTCTTCCCATATTGGGATGGGGTCAACACTAAAGATCACTGTCCTGTCTTGGCTGTAGCCCACCCCAATCCTCTGCCCACCCCAATCAGGAGTGGAGAGCACTGGGGCCAGGATATCAAGTGCTGAGCTGAAAGCAGAGTGCTGGGATGGGGGGTGGGGGGAGGCAGCTGCACATGGAATCAGACAGAACCTCAGCCAGTGACAGGCCCCATAGCAGCCACATTGGGTGTTTACAGACATGCAGCCAGTGTAGGGACAGGTGGGGGCAGCAGGGACAGGTTAGGGAATGGAATAAATGTTTTCTCACCTGACCCCAAATGTTTATTCCCACTGGGGAATAAATGTTTCCCGAGTGTCATGTCATGTCCTTTGACCTGGGGAGAGATGCAGGGAGTGATGTGTGGCTGGCATCCCCTGCATCCCACCATGACGGGCAACCATGGCTGCCAATAACAGGCACATATGGCTGGTGGCCATGGCAACCCCCCACACTGGGGCTGGGTTGGTGTGGAAACAGATGCACCCGCCTGGTTCAGTCCACTATGACCTGCCTGGGCAGTCCTTGAGCTCAGACTGTGGGCCCAGTCCCTTCCGGGCCCACATTTCTGGGCCAGCCATCTATCCCATCGAGGTCTGTACCGGGCCCACATCTGGTGGCCCAGAAACGGATGCACAGAGTGAGGTGCTGGCCTAAGCGGGCCCATATCAGGCTGAACCTGGCCAAGGACATGTCTATTAACACACAAGAGATGCTGTGGCAGTAGCTCCACCAATATGAAGAGACTGACACTGCTTTTAAATGAGGCACTGAAAAGAGCCTCCTGAGCCCCGCGCTGAGAGAAAAGCTGCACGGGGAGTGTGTACCCATTTCCCGCACTGCCAGAAGTGACGTGCTCCCCGTTGCTGGCAACGGCGGCGGCTGGAGATGCGGTGCCTTGAAGAGGCCTGAGGCTTTCAGAACGCACCTCTTCAAAGCACCACATCTCCAGCCGCCGCCGGCAACAGGGAGCACATCACTTCCGGCATCGCGGGGAGCATGTAAACACTTCCCGTGTGGCTTTTCTGTCAACACAGGGCTCAGGAGGCGCTTTTCAGCGCCTCGTTAAAAAGCTGTGTGAGTATCCCCCTTGTATCCAATCCATGCCTACAACCCTCTGTTCCTCCTCTTAATTATTTATTTTTATTTATACAAATTTATATCCCGCCCCTCCTGCAACGCAGCCCGGGGAGGCTCACAACAACAAAGCAATTAAAACAATAAAATACATTAAAATTCAGATAAAAACAATCAAATATTCAATATAAATATTAAAACAGGGCTAGACAAAACAAATGGGTAGGGGATTAAAAATCCCTCCCTACCCTCCCTCAAAGGCCTGGGCAAACAGCCAGGTCTTACAGTTCCGCCGAAATGTTAAAAGTCTTGGGGCCTTTTAGTCTAATTAACAGACTAACTAGCTACTGGGACACCCCCAATACCCTTTGTGCAGAGACCACCCCCCAAGACCACAGGAAAAGTATGGATCTGGAGTTTGGCTCTGTGGCAGAGGTCCATCTCTACTAGAATAAAATAGGGCAATGTTGTCCAAAGGGTTTGTTAGTTGAGAACAAGCCCACACCAGGGCACCACTCCTAACATACAGCAATTCACAACTAACTAAATAAAATAAAATATAAATAAATAAATAATAAACAACCAAAACTAAACAGGGGAAGCACTGAGTTCAACCCCAAAAGATATTGTTGTGAGCTCCAGCGAAAAGAGAGGCGATTGTAAGAATAGGGGGATGCTACACTAGATCAGAGCAGCAGTTACATTCAGTATGTCTATACGTGTGTATATTCCATAATTTGTATAGCACTTAACAATCATTGCTCATTAATGTACTCGCTGTGAAATAGGTACATCAGCATTGTAATTCCCAATTCACAGATGGGAAATTGAAGCAGAGAGATATAGGCTTGCCCAAGGCTACAGAAAAATTAGGACTGGAATCCAGGTTTCCCAGCTCCACATAATATCTTGTAGACCTCATCATAACTCTATCATGTACTGTAAGAAGGTGAAGGCCTATGGGTAATTATCAGGCGCGATGCACACCTGAGGACATCAGGGGCAATGCCCCTCCTGTGCCCTTTGCCCCACTCCTGTGCCCCCTGCACACACAGCCTTACCTGCAGTGCCTTGAACTGCTCATAGTGCTTGCATGCCCACTTTGACCCTCCGTGGGTCACAAGAACTCCTGTCGGGACCCCCAGCAGCTGCCGCTGCTCATTTTCACAAAGGAGGGGACCCCGTGACTGCTCTGTTTACATTTGTCAGCTGTCTGTGATGAGCTGACTGAACCACGCAGTGAGCTGAGCTCAGCTGACTCTGAGCCAGCCCGCCCCCCCCCAAGCCTGGAGGAGGGACTGGATCAAGCAACTGATGGAGTCCCATAAGGGACAAACATAACAGAAACGCGCTTGGGTGGCTAGGGGGAGCCGTCCAAGCACATATAATGGGAAATGGCAATTTCCCATTACAGCCACCAGGGGGCAGGCTTTCATTGAGCCCTATGGACTCAATTTTTAAACAGTGTCTGAATGCTGATTGCAAGCACCCAGGTGATTGTGCGCTTGTGCACTGGATTAGGCAATTGGCTGCGGCAGGCAGGCAGCGCTGTTTTTTTGGGTATGCACACATGCTCAGTGAGGGCAAGGTCTGTTTTGCTCTGCTGAGCTGCGTGCATCGGCGGTGGCGCTGCCATTTTGTGGAGTGTCCTGGCATGGTTGGAGGGGACTCTGTTTGGTTCAGTGAGTGACTCAGTCACACCCGGTTTCTGGATGGACCCCCACCCCTTTTTGGGACAGATTACAGAGAGCCTTGAGGAGGAGGATTTCCTTCTCCCTACATCACTCCAGAGATGTGACCTTGAATGCAGCTGGCTTACAGTTCCTTCAGTTCTTATATAAAATTAATTACAAAGTTTTGAATGGAAGGACTAGCCTAGATCCTTTCGGGGACTGGACCTTCATTGCTTCTACAGGAGCTAGCGTAGTGGATTACATGTGTGTACCTGCCGCACTAATGGATAGATCATTGGACTGTAAGGTTTTGGCCTTTGGTTGCAGAGATCACCAGCCATTAGATTTCTCTATTGGTTTCAACCATGATCAAGCACAAACAAATCTAACCAACTTGGGCATAGCCCATTTATTAGCACAAGATCTAAAGACACCAAGTTGGAATAACAAACTGGCAGAATACAGCAAAGAGCTTTTCCTGGCAGACAATTTGATATTGTTTAGGGAAGAGTTTCTGAAACTTAACCCCATTAGGGATAATTAAATCCCTTTTCCCTTAATTTTACGAAATACCTTAAGGATACAATATTTGTCCCCCAGACAATTAGTACTTTTTCTGATTCTGTGCTATAATTTGATGGTGAATGCCAAAGATTTAAATCTGATTTAAATAAGAACACTAGACATGCTAAAGCTGACCAATCTCCCCAGTCTTTGTCTGTATTGATTAGAGCTAAAGCTAGCTATAAAAAGCTGATAAAAAAGAAAAAACTAAATTACCAACGACACCTTTGGAGTCGTTTGGAGGAATCCATGGTTACTAAGGATATGGTATCTCTTTGGAAATTGGCAAGTTATGGAACAAATGATGACATCTTTATACCTGAGACCAATATTTCCAATTTAGAATGGCAGAAATAGTTTGGTGGCATCTTCAATAAATATAGGAGATGCTATAGTGATCCAAAAAGAGAATTGGCATACCATCCCGCTTGGCCCCCAATTACCGATTCAGAAGTTAGGACCTTACTGAGGAGCATCCCTAACAATAAAGCTCCTGGTGAAGACGCTCTAACAGGGGAACTCTTTAGGCAACATATTGACTGGTGGACACCTATATTATGTAACTGATTTAGCTTTATAAATCAATTGGGTGATATCCCTATGGGTTGGAATTCCAGCATAATAGTTCCTATATATAAAAAGGGTGACAAGTCCTCTCCTTCTAACTATAGACCAATAAGTCTTATTGACATTCTAGCTAAGGTGTATGCTTGATTTCTATTAAGTAGGCTTGAAGAGTGGGCCGAAATTAATCATATTATAGTGGAGGAACAAGCCG
Source organism: Sphenodon punctatus (assembly GCA_003113815.1). Taxonomy (NCBI): domain Eukaryota; kingdom Metazoa; phylum Chordata; class Lepidosauria; order Sphenodontia; family Sphenodontidae; genus Sphenodon; species Sphenodon punctatus. Next base: position 2,783,819 of record QEPC01008677.1, on the reverse strand, counting down.
GTTTTCGAGCTGGCCATTCTACAATAGACCAATGTTTTGTCCTGGCTCATCTAGTAAAAAAATAATTATCAATTAAGTGAACTAAATTATATTCTGCGTTCGTTGACTTAAGAGCTGCTTTTGACCTGATAGATAGGATCCTTTTGTGGGGAAAATTTAGGAAAACAAATATAGACCGTAGGATGTTAAATCTGATCCAGCTGTTGTATGACGATACAGAAATCCGAGTACAACTCACTAACAATGGCCAACTCTCAGAGCCTATTACATCTTACAATGGAGTGAAGCAGGGGTGTGTTTTGGCTCCATTTTTGTTTAATTTTTTATTAATGATATAGTCAGTTTTTTGTTAAATAAGCAATGTCACGTCCCTCGCATTGGACAGAGGCACATTCCGGCATTATTATATGTGGATGATATGGTCCTACTGTCGCTTACAAAGGTGGGCATGTGTCAGCTATTAGATGCACTGAGGGATTATTGTGCATTAAATCATTTAGAAATAAACTACTCAAAAACCAAGGTGTTGGTATTTGCCAACTACTTTTATCCTAGTCAATGGAAAATAGGGTCTCAGCCTATCGAACAAGTTAAGGCCTATAATATCTTGGGGTTTTATTTTATTATCTAGGTAGCTGGACTAAAATTTAGACTCAGTAAAATCTCAACATTCCTCCAATGGAATATTGAGATTTTGGAGAACTGCAGGGGCTAAGCTTGTTGAACCCGCTGTTAACTTGGTAAACCAGAAACTGATTCCACAAATGATATATGGGGCTGTGGTTTGGGGCCATGCCTATACCCTGGGACTCAAATCAGCACAATTGAAAATTGGTAAAAGGGTTCTGGGTGTTCCTCTCTCTACTGCTTCTAGTATGGTGATTGCTGAGCTTGGTATTTTTTCTGCTGAATATAAGATCAAATTAGCCATATTTAGATACTGGATATGCCTTCTCCATATGGGTGAATCTAGGCTACCCAAACTGTGCCTGATGGAACAAAAAGCATTTAAGGAGAAAGTTTCATGGGTTTACAAAACCGAATGCCTAATTCAAGCTTATGGTCTGCCTATCTCTGAGCTAGCTAGAGACTCCCAAAGGAAATTAAGAGCCCAGCTGGAAAGTAGAACTAGCGATATTTTTATTCAGGCTGATATGGCTCAAGTCAAAGCTTGTTTAATCGCTCCGCAATTTGCTGACTTCAAAAATTTGTTTATGTTTGAAGATTACTTATCATTCATAGAGAATGCAGTGGCCAGGGCTGTTTTTCTCATTTGAGGATGCAATTGTTTCCCTCTACAGTTTTGGAAGGGCGATATAAGGGAATCCCGCATAATTTGAGGCTCTGAAGTTGCTATCAGAACAAGACTGAAGACCTTGAACATTATATTTTTGACTGCCCATATAATGAGAGTTTGAGGTCTAAAATTATGATCCCACTACTGAAAGGGAAAGAACATTGGGATGTTAGTTGGAAATTATCTTATTTACTGGCAAACTCAAATGCGAAAATAACAAGGGCAGTGGCAAAAATTGCTTGGATGTCTGAAGTTGGTAGGGAAAAAAGGCTAACAGAGTGGATGAGAGGGGATTTGCAGTGCTGATATTGGATATTACCATTGGATTGAGGGGACTTTATTTGTTGTTATTTTGGGTTTTGACTGATATAATTGCTTCAGATATTTGTTACTGGCTATGTATTGTATCTTGGGGCTGGAGAATTGAGGGAATGTTCACTGGATCCCATTATTAAACTGAAAGTCTGAATGTTCACCTTGTAGGTGATATTATGTGAGGATGAGAAAGATGGTTTTGTTTTTTTGTTTTTTTACTATTAATGTATGACTATTTTGATTATCCCATAAGACCTCACTAGGGCTGGTTTATAAAAAGGCTGAGATTTTGATTTAACTGTTAAACTTTGGTCTATGTGTTGTATATATTTGTTCATTTTAATCGTTTGTATGGAGGCCATGGCCTATGACTAGTGCACAAATAATTTATTTCTTTTTTACAGAGAGACTCTTTTGGAGCATTGGACCAGACCAGTATCCCAATTCCCGATTCCTGTGGTATTAAATTGCGGGGGAGGTGGACTGGGAGACAGACATCCACTGGGCCTGGAATGGGGCTGAGCTGGGGGGGAGGGAGAGTTAGGAGTGGGGGGATGGAGGCTGAATGGGACTTGGGGGAGGGGATTCTGACTGTGGAATGGGTCTGGGGTGGAGTGGAGGAGGGGTGGAGTGGGAGACAATGGGGAGGGGGTGCACTTGGAGACAATGGGGGAGGGGGGACTCGGGGAGTCTGGCTAGGGAATGGGGTTGTGGGAGGAGGATGCAGTGAGAGACAATGGAGGAGGGGGTGGACTGGGAGATGCAGGGGGGAGGGGGATGCAACAGATGTGACGTGAACCATGTTTGGGGGGACAAGTGGAACTCCTTACTGCTGCTTTTGTGCTGTGTTGAGGATAATATGGTTGGCTTAAGATATGGTTTCAGTGGTGGTTTGCTTTTGCTTGTTGTGCATTTGCCGGTGCACTGCTGGTTTCCCTCCTCCTCCCCCAGACATGTGCAAAGGCTGTGACCATTTTCTGGGGCTACCCCCTATCCAATGCAGACCTGCAACAGGGCAAATCATTTTTAAAAGGCCTGTCTGCTTGGACAGGCATTTGGCTGTTGGGGATAGGGGCTAGCTATGAGGGATGCTGGTCTCAAAGGGCCAGTTTTGTTCGCAGTGCTGGCCTGCAACAGGGCAAACCTTTTTTAAAAGACCTGTCTGCTTGGACAGGTGTTTGGCTGTTGGGGATAGGGTGTAGCTACTAGGCTACAGACAAAGAAACCCTTTCCCCGTCTGCCACTGAACCCATCTCTTCCCCTTCCTCTTCTCGTACTCCAAAACCAAACCCTTTCCCTCCTACTTCTCCTCTGTCCTGCTCTTCTCTTCACTTTCATTCTCTTCTGATTCAGCTTGTCGCAGTACAGGGAGCTAACTCAGTCCTCCCAGTTCTCCAAACCAGAAGGAAGGCTTGTCCCAAAGCCTACACCTTCAGAAGAGTACAGGTGGCCAAGTCTGTTTGTACACAACTCCATTCTGTTGAACGAACTGTATAATGTCATGTATACTTAGATTGTTAACACTGTATTGTGTGAAGTGTATACAATTTCTATACATGTAAAGCACAGACTTAATGCACTGTCAAAAAATTGTTTGTTGTTGAAGTATGATAATAAATTAAAGTTTAATAATGGAAAATGTGAAAGTTTAGTTTCTGATAAAAATGTATAAAAGTATGTATGGTAAGGAATTAAGTACATATATTACATTTATTTTGATGATGAAAAAATATTAAATATTGTTCAAATTGTGAA
>QEPC01008677.1:2698785-2760455 GCA_003113815.1 Sphenodon punctatus | reverse complement strand
AGGCTGGGAGGGTGTGTGGGGGCAGGCTGGGGGGCAGGAGGGAAGGGGGATGGGGGCAGGTGCGCGGCGGCATTGCTCCAGGGACTCTGGACTTGCGGGCGCAGGGGGAGGCAGCACAGCGCTGCCTCCCCCTGCACCCGCAAACGCAGTCCCTGCGGCGTGTCTGTGAGCAGTTGGTTTTTTTAATTGCCCGCGCCGAGTCCTAGCCCCGCTGGGGAGGGAGAGGAGAGCTTGCATCCATGGGCCAGGATGCGGAGCGGGCAATTTAAAAAGAAAAAAACCACTTTCCTTTGTTCCTTGAGGCTCGGGCTCACGATACCTAGGAGGCTAGGAGCTGCATGGGGGGGAAGCGGCAGGCACAGGCAGCAAGGCTGGCATGGTAGGGAGGGTCGGCCCAAGGCATCATTCCCCCCCCACGAGGGGGGCCCCTGCTGCCGCGCGGAGTGGGGACGCTGCTCCCTAGGTCCTGGGCACAGTGAGTTTTCCAAGTACCGACTCCGCGCAGCAATGGACGTGCCCCCTCACTGCAGGGCCATGATTCCACAGGCCCGGGCGCAACTGAGCCCCCCCCCCGTGCCATGGTAGCTACGCCCCTGAATAGGTCACAATGGAGGATCCATTCCCTCTTGTTTTGCCCCAGCTCCCATCATGTTCCTTGATCCTGTCTGGCTAATAGCTGCTAATGGACCTATCTTCCAGAAACTTGTTCTTATGTTCTTAAGGCATGGTAGCCCATGTGCCTGGGTCTCATCTGCCCCACTGCACGTAAAGACCGCTAGAGGGCTTGGAGCAGCAGGTACTGTTGCCCGATGTGTGCAGCCACATCACAGCCAGAGGCAGGAGATTAGTTGGGCCTGGGGTGGGAGGCAGGGCAGGGCACCCACTTGTGTGTCTGGCACCTCAGTCTGCCCTGGTCATGGCGGGAGATCTGACAGTGGCTTGCCCACCCGGCTACCCCATTGGGGCGGGGGGGGGGGCAACCATCTTCCCTACTCCCCATGCTGGCCCCACAGTGTGGTGGCTACGCCTGCCTGCCTGCCTGCCTGCCATGGGTGTTGCGCTCGCGTGGAGATGGGTCCCTCTGCAGTTTGTGTGGCTTCATCCATTGTGTCCCTCTTCTCCCAGGAGCTAGGATCAGCGACTCCAATGTGGAAACCTAACATAGAACATGTGTTGTGTACTTTCCCTGCTGACTCCCTCTCCTGCCTCCTGCTGATGCTGGGTCATTCCCTACTGCACTTATAGGAAGGCAACCAGGTGGGGGCTGTTTAACATCCACATCCCTTGCTTGCTCTGGCTAAGTCTGGGAGATCAGCCTCTCTGAGTTCTGTCAGGCACAGCAGCAATGCTATAGCCAGGGACCCACATTCACTGTATTTTCCCCATTATCACCCAAATATGGGTCCCTGGCTATCATGCAGTGACTTCAGCTTGGCAAAGCCACCCCTGGCAGCTGGTCACTGACTCAGGCTGTACCTTTGCAACCCTCTTAAAGCTCCACGTGCTCCAAGTTGTTACAAGAGGTACATGAGGGCTGACCAAGAGGGGCAAGTGGGTAACCGCCACATAAACTGGCTGCATGCACACGTAACAAAAGGATGCATGTTAGTGACCTAAACCAATAGCTAAACATAACGTCTGATAACACCCAAGGAGCAGCAGTTGATTCTCCTGAGTTAAGGAAATCTTGGGGTGATGCCAACTAGGTGCGACTGTCTCTATTGCCCCATCTCGTCTACACTTAGGGGCAAGGATGGCCATGAAGGGGAAGGAGTCAACCCGTATGGTGTTCCAATTCTTGTTTGGTGGAATGGACCCGAATGAGTGGCTTCAGCTGGCACAATTTCAGACAACTCTTAGCTCTAAATCACATCAGCTCCCAGCAACAACTGAATTCCTTAGCTGTGCTGAGCAATTAACACTGAGCACAACAGAAGTCATGTTGCTATATTTTTATGTGAATAAAAGTACAAGAGACCAGGGCTGCAATCCCTTGAGTAAGTGGTTTGTGGCTAGACAGTTTAAGATGATGCTCCATTTCTTACAGCATAAAGCGTTTTCTCTTTTCCTGTATATGGTAGCTGCTCTGGACGAGTAAAAATGAAGTTTCCTTTTAAAGATAACTTTTCTATCCTAGCAATATCTAAGACTGTTAGCTCTAAATATGTAACTTTAGATTAAATGGATGTTTAATGAATCATTAAGTCCATCTTCCCAGGACCGATTTTACTGTCCCTATTGTCCCTAATATGTTGCTGTCCATCTTGGGAGCAAATCCAAAATTTCTGGCCACAGTTTGGTCCACTCTTTTACTGCTCTTACAGCTCATGGGTTTCCTAAAAAAAAACCTCCCATTAGTTTTCTATAGTTTAGCATCCTGACTAAGTATTTATATTTATTTATTTATTTATTTAATTAATCAAATGTTATATCCCACCCTTCCTATTATGGCTCAGGGTGACTTAAAATCAATTAAAACATCTTACAAAGCCCCTTAACCTTCCAACAAACCTTCTCTAATCCCCACCCAATCCCACACAACCCTATCCCTGCCTGCCAAATGGTTGGCCAAACAGAAAGACAGTGTTTCTTACAGTGTTTCCAGAAGATGAGCGGGCTCAGGCTTAGATGAAACCCCAAGGGAACAGGAGTTCCATAAACATGGGGCAGCCACCAAGAACGCTGCTCTGCATGCCCTGGCTGTAGAAACTTCACGGGCAGATGGTACCTGAAAGAGGGTGCTCCCAGCTGACCTTAGAGGCCACTATGGGACATGAGGGAGGAGGCAATTTTTCACATACCTGGGGCCCAAGCTGTTTAGGGATTTATAGGTCAAAACCAGCACACTGAATTGTGCCCATAAAGCTACTGGCAGCCAGTGCAGACTCCGGAGCACTGGTGTAGCTACTCTGTCTTTAATGACAAGTAAGAATAACTAGCCCCTTCACTCTTTTCACCTCCACAGAAAGTTGTGCCTCCCTTCCAGTCCTTGTCTTCTCTCCCCTACCTGCTTCCCCCAGACTGTGTGTGTGGCTGCAGTTCATCAAACCACTTATTCTGGAGTAGTTCCATTGAAGCCAGTGGGACTATTCTGAAGTAAGTGGTTTGGTTTGAGGGCCGAGTCTTTTGGAGGAACTGGAGCGGGAAGAGAGGAAGAACAGATTTTGAAGTATGGTTACTGAAAAAACGGGTTTGAAGGCCTAGTTATGTGCCTTCTCATGAATCAATGGTAGTTTTTTGTGAACAAAGAATGTAAGATCGGACTTTAATTCTGGGCTCAGATACAGAATTTTGGTAGCACTGACTAAAAAGTGAACTACCCTTGGGTTTCAAAAGCTATGAGTCACGCCCCTCCCGCCCATATGAATAAAAATAATAAAATTTGACTTCTTTTGGGGAACCATGTTGTCACTTCTCCTAGTTTTTCTCGGTAGCCAAGAGGGCTAAATTTTACTATTTTTTAATTAAGCTTCTCATTTTTTAAAAATGAAGCTTCTTTTGATTTGACCATGGGTCTAGTGGCATTAGGATTTGGGAAACCTCCCAAATTCATGATAAAATCACGAGAGTTGGCAACAATACAACTCAAATACAAAGGCTGCTTTACACTACTCTGACAGAGTAATGGGACCCCACAATGCTAACTTTAAGGCCCTTTTATACTATCTGAGTACTGTAAAGCAAGTAAAAACTAGGCCTTCTTTCCATGATTGCCATGAGGTTTCATCGGTCACAGATACAGAGTGCCTTGTTTGCCTGTGCCTCATGTAGCCATTTTTACCTGTGTCAGGTGAGTAACATCTTACAGCCATTTTGCTGTACTACAAATAAGATGAAGAGCCAAGACAAATCAGCCCTTATTTGTCATGTTCACGAATTAGAAACTCTTGGCTCTGTGATATGATGGAATTCTTCGACCAGAGTAAACTGAGACGGAAGAGGGGAAGGTTGAGGGATTGCGTGTGTCCTTACCCTTTTTAGCTTGCGTATAAAGAGTGTTAATAGAAGCCAGAAGAGTGTGGCAGCCACACAGGTACATGTCAGTGTTATTAGCTCCAGGTTTGATCTCTCTGATGTTCCTGGAAAAAAATCAAGCAAGAAACAAATATTATAAACAGCAGATTTTGTTTTCTTCTGACACTTAAAAACCAATGCCAGCTTCATTTCAAGGCTATAAATGTATCTCCCAGCTTCATCTCAGCTGGGCCTGGCCTTCAGAGTATGGAAAACCTGGACTAAAAACACTGAAATTAACACAGAGAAGTAAGTTCCTAGCGCCCCTTTTGGGACTTGCTGTTGTGCTGAAGCAGTAGAATGAGGAGAAAGCCAATCAACCTGCTAAGAGGTGGAGCTATGCGGTGCCACTGGTTCAAGAAACTGTCTGCTTCACTATTCCATACTGTCCAATACTTTGAACAGCCAAAGAGGGACAAACCCCACCCCAAAGCCCTAACTAGCCTACAGCCAATGTCCATGTGTATTTATTTGAGGCTCTGGCTCTCGCCCTGGTCCAAAAATAAAGCAATACAATACAATTTTACAAATAATATAAAATAATGCCTAGTGGCAAACACAACAACAACACACAAAGCATAACATATTAATAAAAGGAGAAAAAATAATATAAAAATTAACAACCTAAATCAGAAGAAAAGTTCTAATAATCATAGGTTATTAACAGTTAAAAATTTAGTAATTTAGAAAATCCACAGATAATAACATTAACAAAAGAGAGCGAATTCTAAATCTAGTTACTAGCTCCTAACAGACAAAATCCAGATACAGCAAAAGAAACAAATCAATGAAGAAAAGGAAAAACCCCAACTGTAAAATCCCACAGTAGATCCGGTCTATTGGCTTGTCTAATCATCCTTCCATGGTATTTCCAAATATCCCTATGGAAGCTCAGGCAATAAGTATCATCACAGCAATTATTTCCAGTGCCACAGACAAGCCTCTCTAAGTTGGGATACCCAACCTCTACCAAAAGACAGATTAAATTATCACTCTGTCCATTCCACAGGACTTTGTTCACTGTATTTGTTGACTATGTTTTTACCTAATCAAAAGATAAATCACTGTTTCTCTTTTCCTTTGAGGGGGAACTTATTACGGTGACCAATGGATCGAATAGTCTCAAACAAACATAGGTTAATACAGCCAATGTGGCGGTAGTCACAGGTGTATTTACATGCATTTACATGAGCGCCACCAACCAACCATGCTCCAGGGCAGCCCCAGATTCCCTTCACTGCTGCTTCTGCCAGCCAGCACTAATCAGGAGTGCTTGGCCAGTACTAATGGGTGGGGTGGGGGGCGCACACTCCACCCCCCCATGGGAAGGTCCCGCACCTGCCCATTAATACTAGCTAAGTACTAAGGGAGTCTGGGCAGGCAACTGCAGTGCGGCAGACACACAGCTGACGATTCAGCTGCCCTCGGGCATGGTTGGTTGGTGTCCTTCATGTAAATGCATACCCGTAGCCACTGCTGCATTGGCAATGCGCTAGTTAATGGCTCTGCCCCACTCCCTATACCAGTAAGCACCACCCCTCAGCAATTAAGCACTGCCACCTCAACACTCCAAGGGCGTAAAGAATAGAAGCTCTGCTGCTTCTCATTCCACTTAGTTTCTTGTCATTCCATCATATCTCCATTGTCCTCTTGTGTGCTTTTCCTGGGAGATACTGGTCGTTTTGTCTCTCTCTGAAAGAAGGGCTGTGACCCTCTGCAGAAAGGATAGTGGGATTCAGCACCCCAAGAGGAACTATCCCTTCTAAACAGGGACTGTTGGAAGGTATGCTAATTTACTTCCATTGAACAAGTGAGCCCTTAAACTGGTTATTGTGCTCTTTATTTCCATTGCATGGATATGAATTATTTAATTTAATATAATTTATTCATTCATTCAAATTTCTACCCCACCCTTCCTCTAAGGCTCATGGGAGCTTACATAATAAAAACACACAGCATAAAAATACAATAAAACTTAATTTAAAAACCTTATGAAAAAGCCAACCCTCACTCCTAAACCCTCCCACCTCAATCCCTAATTCCGCCTGCTAAATGCTTTGCTAAAGAGAAACATTTTATGCTGCCTCTAGAAAATGCTCAGGCTCAGGGCGCTTTTAGACAAGCGGCGCTCCGTTTCGCGTCGGCGGGGCGCATATTTTGAAACCTCCGCCTGGTCTAATTAGACGAGACGGAAGTGGCTTAATATGCGCATATTACAGCGGTGGCGCATTTTTAAAGTCCACGAATTAAATACTTTGATTGTGAGGTATTTAATTTGCGGACTTTAAAAATGTGCCACCGCCGTAATATGCGCATATTAAGCCACTTCCGTCTCGTCTAATTAGACCAGGCGGAGGTTTCAAAATATGCGCCACACTGACGCGAAATGGAGCGCCGCTCATCTAAAAGCGGCCTCAGACTCTGATGGCTCTCCAGGGGAAGGGAGTCCTGGGGCAGCAACTGAGAAAGCCTCTCTGTAGGCCCTTGTCGTACAAACAAGATTGGCAGGTGGACCATAGGAGAGCACTCCTGGCTGACCGCAGGGGTTGCAATGGAGCATGGAAGGAAAGGCGCCCTCTCAGATATTAGCAATAGTGCTTCAGCTATGATCAGCCCCTACCCTCAGTGGCTTTTGTACATTCATTGGAGTGAGAATCCCACTGACTCCAAAGAAACAGGGCCAAGCCTCATGTGTGCACCCCCAAGTCATGTTCTCTCCATACTGTGAAAGGGCTTACAAGGTCAAGTCTCAAGTTATCCTTAGGAGAGAGAGGAAATAAATGGAGCAGCAAGAAAACATTAAAAGTCTAAATCTGGAAAATATTAGATCTCCCTGAGTGCTGTGGAAGATGGGGAAAAGAATTCAATTTTTTTTTTTAAATCACCCCAAACTGCTCTTTTGAGACTCATAAAAATATCTTCAAGGCAAAATATTTTGCAAATGCTATGACCGTGTCAAAAGAATATATTTGGCTGTTTATTAGCAGCAAATGCCAAAGCATATGCTGTCTCTCATTCGGATACTCTCCAAATCCAGTCTCAAGTGAATAGAGATGGGGCAGCTGGAAAGCAGAGAGAGGGTGATGGTGCCCTGTTTTCTGTACCCCCTGCCTTGCTCTCCCATCCCCCAACTTCCTGCAGCCAGCCCAGCCCGGTCCCGACTCCAGTGGACTGACACTCTACTTTGGTGAGTCATTTTTTAAAAAAAACCCACAACCTTATTTTTAATTTATTTTCCCCCCTGACTTTTGTTGCTCTGCACTGCTTGAGTGCATGGAAGGTAAAAGAGAGGAGACATGCTCCTCCTACCTCCCCTCCTCCCCTCAGGAACCAGGCAGCCTGCCCACCCTGCCTCGGCTGTGACCACATTCACACCTGATGGTGGCGCAGCGGAGAAACTTCCATGAGCCAAAGATGCGGTGTGAATGGGGTTCATTCACGATTTTATTCATGGATGACAGGACTGGATTGTGAGTCCTGTCATCCAAGGCACACCTGAGCTGAGGTGCAAGTGCACACCGCCTTTAAGGCCTGTGCACTTTTCCATATGTGCTGACCAGCCATGGGGTGCTGTGGCTGACCAATTGGGAGTTGGATGAGGAAAGGGAGAGGGATTCTGGGATGTGTACAGGGATGGGCCGGAGCCAGGCTGGCCGCAGAGCATGTGAAGCCACTTCTTCTCAGGCACAGGGGAGGGGGGATGAAGGGGGAAACAGGGAGGGGCCAGGGTGGCATCAGAAGCAGGACCCTTCCCCTTGCCTTTGATGTGCTGGGTTCTCTCCCAGTTGAGGGTGGCTGGGACAGTCACCCACATGGGATGACGCATTAAAGACAGGAGGAGGAGCTGGAGGAAGGGCAAGGGCATAAAGGCAACCCACCCAATCAGGATCATTTTAGACTCACTTTTCCAAGTGCCCTAAAATCAATCTGCCCAGAGGAGCTCGCTCCCTGCTCCCCTCTTTAGGAGGGAGGGGTGGGGGTGGGGAGGTGGGAACAGAAGACACAGCAGCAGCCTGGAATTGGTCTGGTCCAGTTCAGAGGCTGCTGCAGCAGAGAGCAAACTGATGGCTCTACTTTGGTGAGTAATTAAAAATATATATATTTTAATTTATTTATATTTTTTATTTATTTCCCCACCCCACCTCTCGACTTTTGTTTCTCTTCTCTGTGGTACAACCTCTTTTAATTGCCCCCATCAAGTGATGTATTTCTTATTTTATTTTGAATTTATTTTTTAATTTGGTTTTGGAGGGGATATTTTTAATATATTTTAAATATTTGGGGGTATATTTTGTTTGGATATTTTGTGCATTGACTGAACATACTTTTGGATACGTTTTATATTTTATTTTTCAGTATTGTTAAAATATTTGGTTTGGATATTGGATATTTTGTGGTTGGATATATATTTAATATTTTTGCAGTAGTTTGAACACTCCAAAAATAACTGTGTTTTATATAACCTTATATTGTCTTATAGCAGAGGTTTTCAAACTTTCTCCAGTCACAAGCACTGGAGTGATGTAAGTGAATACTTGCTAGTGCTGTATAATCTGCATACATGATTTGCATAAATATGCATTTATGCAAATCCCCTGCTAAAAGACAAATGGAACGTTTGCCTTACTAACAACAGGACATTAAGGGTAATCCTCCACCCACTGAAGTCAATAGCCCTGCTCACACTGACTTTAATGGATGAAGGACTGTTTCAAAGTACTCCTGAGCACTACTGAGAGCTGGCTTGGGGAGCGTTTTCACACATTGCCTGAGCATTCAGTTGCTCCTAATCCACCAGGCTGAGAATCCCTGTCATAGTGTTTCTGAAAGGAGAAAATACAGGTGCTGTCTCTTGTGGTAGCTCCTTTTAATTTTGTCCCCTTTCCAAGTGATCTGATGCTTTAGAAACTTTTTGTTGAACTTTTAATGTTTAAATTGGTTGGGATATTTTGGTGGGCTCATACTGTGTAGTATTGTCCAAAACTACCCCCAGATCCTTTTCCTGAGTGGTAACTCCTAGCTTAGTACCCAGCATTGTGTACGCATAGTTTGGATTATTTTTCCCTACGTGCATCACTTTGCACTTGTCCACATTAAATCTCATTTGCCATTTAGATGCCCAGGCACCCAGTGTCGTAAGATCCTGTTGCAGTTCCTCACAGTCTGCTCGTGTTTTAACTACCTTGAATAACTTGGTGTCGTCTGCAAATTTGATCACCTCACTCTTAACACCCTTTTCCAAATCATTAATGAATACATTAAACAGCACCGGTCCCAATACAGATCCCTGAGGCACACCACTTTTTACATCTCTCCATTGTGAAAACTGACCATTTAGTCCTACCCTTTGCTTTCTATCTTTTAACCAGTTTCTGATCCATAGTAAGACACTACCTCCTATCCCATGACTTTTTAATTTTCTCAAGAGTCTCTCATGAGGGACCTTATCAAATGCTTTCTGGAAATCCAGGTACACTATATCTACTGGGTCTCCCTTGTCCACATGCTTATTTACACCCTCAAAGAATTCCAACAGGTTAGTGAGGCATGACTTACCTTTACTAAATCCGTGTTGACTCTTCCCCATTAAGCCATGTTTGTCAACATGCCCTGTAATTCTGTCCTTAATGATGGTTTCCACCATTTTGCCCGGCACAGACGTCAAGCTTACTGGTCTGTAGTTTCCAGGATCGCCTCTGGATCCCTTTTTAAATATCAGGGTTACATTTGCCACCCTCCAGTCCTTGGGTACAGTGGCAGATTTTAGTGACAGGTTACAAATTACTAACAGTAGGTCTGCGATTTCATATTTGAGTTCCTTCAGAACTCTGGGGTGAATGCCATCTGGCCCTGGTGACTTGTTAGTATTCAGTTTGCCAATTTGCCCTAGAACAGCCTTCAACATCACATTGATTTGTAATAGCTCATCCAATTTCTCACCCACAAAGCAAGGATCCGGCATGGGTACCTCCCCCAAATCCTCCGCAGTGAAGACTAACACAAAGAACTCCTTCAGCTTCTCTGCAATGTCCTTAACATCCCTGAACACTCCTTTTACTCCCTTGTATGTCCCTGCTCCCCTCTTTTGGAGGGGGTGGGTGGGAACAAAAGACACAGCAGCAGCCTGGAATTGTTCAGAGGCTGCTGCAGCAGAGAGCAAACTGATTACTCTACTTTGGTGAGTATTCAAAAGTATGTTCAGTCAATGCACAAAATATCCAAACAAAATATCCCCCCAAATATTTAAAATATATTAAAAATATCCCCCCCAAACCAAATTTAAAAATAAATCCAAAATAAAATAAGAAATATGTCACTCAAGGGGGGAAATCCTCTGCAGTGAAGGGGGGAAATTAAAAGGGGTTGTACCATAGAGAAGAGAAACAAAAGTCAGGAGGTGGGGTGGGGAAATAAATAAAAAATATAAATAAATTTTAAATTATTTTTTACTCACCAAAGTAGAGCCATCAGTGTGCTCTCTGCTGCAGCAGCCTCTGAACTGGGCCAGTCCAATTCCAGGTGGCTTCTGTTCCCACCCACCCCTCCTCCTAACGAGGGGAGCAGGGAGAGTGCTTCTCTGGGCGATGATTGATTTTAGGGCACTTGGAAAAGTGAGTCTAAAATGATCCTGATTGGGTGGGTTGCCTTTGTGCCCTTGCCCTTGACCTCAGAGTTACATTTGGCCCCAGTTGGTACCTGAATGTGACCTGAATGGCTACTTGGCTCCCCAGGCAGACTCACCTTACTGCTGGATTGCTGCTCCTCTTGTCCAGTCACTGCTCACTGCTTGCTGCTCCCTGCTCTTCCCTGGCTCACACACTGCTTACCTGAACTGAGGACTTCCCTGCTTGACTTTTCCTGTGTGCACCCACCCTCATGGGTCCCCCATTCCCAGGGGGATCCATAGCAGGGGTGTGCGTGGGTCCTGCATGCACCCCCATTTGGGGGTGCCATAGGAACGAACAGGAGACACATTGGGGGTGCATGAAGGTGGGAAGAGGCCTTCTCACTCCCCTCCCAATCAGAAAAAGTCAAGCAGGGAAGTGCTATATAGCCAATGGGATGTACTTGGGCTGAAACTCAGTCTCAATATTCTTGAGATTATCGTCAGGAATTGAACTTTTTGTGAGATTTTGTCTGTCAAAAATAAGCCGAGAATTGGCCATTCTCAACACCATTCTTGACAAGATTCTCAATAAAATTAAAAAACTACTGCACATGCACAAATGGTCGCCACAGCCATTCTGTGAATATGCAAATGGCCCCCATGGCCATTCTGTGCATGTGCAGCCCTTTCCCAAAATGGTGCCAGCAGTATTGCTGCCATTTTGGAAAAAGGCAGCCATTCTGTGCATGCGCGGTGACCATTTTGAATATGCACAGACCAGCTGCCCTTTTCCAAAATGATGGTAACGCTGCCAGTGCCCTTTAGGAAAAGGACTGCACATGCGGAGAATGCCCCCAGTGGCCATTTTGTGCATCTGCGGTTCTTGTTTTTGTTTCTTTGATGAGATATCTCGTGAGATTTCATACTGGAACCAAGATCCCGACCCCCGGCATGAAATCTCATGAGATTCTTGTGAGAGAAAAAAAACAGATTCTAGTTTCAGTCTTACTATATACCGTGTCCTAAGTCCCCAACAACTTCACCTCTGACAGTCCCCAGCTCAGCTGAGCAGCACAGGCCAGAGAGGAGCAGGGAGCAGCAAGCAGGGAGCAGTGGAGCATCCCAAGGCATCCTAAGATCCCACATTTTGGGGCACTGGACACCCAATGTGGGGCCAGATGCCCACCGGGTGTGCCCAAAAATGCAGGTATTACCCGTGGGTAGTAAACGGCTCTCTGCTGCAGCTCTACTTCCCTGCCCCTGCACTAAACATTTCCTTGGTCATGTAAACAGAACTTGGCTGTGTTTATCCAATGGGAGAAAACACCTAATCCTGAGTCTGACCTGTCACTGCAGTCACTAGACCATCTGTGCAATAGTGTTGTATGTGTAAAAGAGGACTTTTTCTCTGGCCTTCCTAGTGATCCCCTTACAGCTTGCCCTGAAGCTCAAGATCTAATCATCCCTTATTTTAACACATAGCTAGCCTCTTGCTTGTAAAATGTATATGAACAATCTAGCCGCATGATCGGTGTCTTGCTGTGCTGGTGAATTCCAGAGTCTAGCTGCAGAGGGTATTTTCAGATGTTACGAGATCACGCTCAACCACAGTAAATTCCCTGTGGTGGGGAATGCCCTCGTAACGTCTGTTGGGGAACTGGAAGTTCCCCCTCAGATGTTAACCACGCTCAATCCCCACCGGGAATCTCATTCGCCACGCAATCGGCTGGGCTGGCAGGGCCTGTGCCGATCGCATGGTGAATGAGATTCCCGGTGGGGGTGAAGGGGCCCGTCACATCTGGACGGCGATCACGGCCCGGAATCCCCGCTAGGATTCCGGGTCGTGGTCATTTCGGGCGGGCGGTGGGGGAGCGTGGGGGAGGGGCAGGGGCATGTGGCTGCACGTTGCGCCGCGCGGACCTGCCCCCTCCCCGATTCCCCGCCGGGATCCCCCGGCACGTCTGTTGGCCATGCCAGAGTGATCCCGGAGGGGAATCTAAGGGTTGTTTCCGTGATGGGGTGAATGCCGCCCCGTCACGTCTGAGAGTGGGGAGAGCTGCCCCTTATGAATTTAACGGTCATTAATTTCTCCAAGAGGAGTTTGTGGGTTCTGCGTAATCCAGGGACATAAAGAGGTAAGTCAAACCCTAAGGGAGGAAACCCAGGCCCTCTGTTCATGGTGGCCCATTCCAAACGTTCCAGAATCATGAGTTGGGTCCTCAAAATCAGGAGATATATTTTAAAAATATTAAAACTGGATTTTTTTCCTCTTGGATTTTGATTTTGAGGCCTGAAGTCTCATGGATTTGTCCCCTATGCTTGTGTGCATGACCTCAGCTCTGCTCCCTTACCCTGAAGTCAGATTTTCAGTTCTTGAGGGTAGGAACTGTATCCAGGGGCCAGATCCTGGAACTGGAAATGGGCCACATAAAAACTTGCCATGAGCCTTCACACTTAGCCCCCACATCTGAGGTTCCCCACCCCTGGTGTAAAGAAAGAAGAGCAGGAATGGGAGAAACTGGTCTGAGTGAGGGATCAGAAATCCAGCACCATCAGTGTGGCTCAGCAGCTAAGCTATACGGTTTCCTAAAATAGACTGCCCCATGGGGCCTCCAAAGTGAACTCTATTCATGCCCCCCCCCCCTTTCCTCCCAACTACAACTGCAGCTGAGGTGGTGGCAGGAATAAGGGAACTGTTTGGGTTCTTTCATGCATACCAAGATTAAAGTTCACACTGAAGCTTTCCCCACAGTTAGGCATTTTTAGAAACTTTCCGTGATAGGGTGGATTCTCCAGTGTGTAATAACGGCTGAGCTCACCCTGTAGCATTTTTCAGTCAGTCAGGGCACATGTAAGAGGGTGCTCCCCTGTCTGAATTCTCGGATGTATACTGAATGCCCCAACTTCTCCTGAAGCTTTCCTCAGATTCCTGGCATATTCAGAGTTTCTCTTCTGAGTGAATTCTTTTCAAAATGGCAAATTTTAAAAGTGAAAGAAATCATGCATACATATGTCTCCTTATTTAAAATAGACTTGAAGCCTTGATCTAGTGGCGGGAAAAAAATCTAGCACCTGATCTCCAGGAGCAAATGTTTTCTGGTTTTCTCTTTTTGATTTTTTCACACAGCTTTGCATTTTGCTCACTCACTGTGGGTCTTTCCATTCATTGTGTGTCCTATTCCATGGATCATGTAAGTGTGAAATTTATTGTAATGCTGGCCCTGCCCTCTCCCAGCCCTGCTCCACTAACCTAACAGACCAGCAGACGCTACTGTATAGACAGGGACAGGGGGAAACAGTTCTGAGCATTATTTCCCAATCTCTGTTGTCCTTATTTTCAGCAGTTTCAAAGCCCAAGAAACCCAGCATCATTCCTGACAAAAAATATAGGAAGATTGAGGTCTTGTTAGTGGGTCTATTGGGTAATGTAGAGGTATGTAATAAAAGTCTCCAGAGTTTTGTTTAGAGTTTGAATTGATTTCTGAAACTCTCTTCCTGGGGCTTAATCAACAAGAAGTTTTCTATGAAGGATCATCAGGATTCCTATGCAGGATCATCAGATTCCTGTTTTGTTTAAGTCAAATGATTAAAACAAAAACAAAACAAAACCCGTGGGGTTCTCAATACTGACAAGAAAAAAAAAGGCTAAAAGTATGAGTGTGTCAGGAGGAGAGGGAATGAAGAATTTTAAAAGGTCAAGGCATTTATATTTATTTCCCCAAATCTTGGGATGTGATTAATCTCTCAATTGTGTGACTGCTTTAAAAAGCCCTATTTAAATACAAATAAAAATGACCCTTAGCATGACAAATACACTGTGAGCTCCATGATAATACACCCTGATGATTCAGTGTTCATGCAGGTTGCAAATACTTTCTGACACTTATCCAGCAGCACCTGGAGAGGAAAGGAGGGGGAAAAGGTCATTCACAACCTTGACTAGGGAGGGGCTATCACCATTCCATAGGACTGTAAATATTTCAGCCAGCATTTAAAATGCAGCACCTACTAGTGCAGTGGTGCTCAAGCTTTTTTGGACAGTTTATCTGTGGTCACTGAGACCCTTCTCCTGCCACCCCCTCACTTGCTCCCTTATTCTTTCTCGCTCTCACCACCCTCTTTGGTTCCATGCCATAGACCAAAATGGGAGTGCTAGGGTAAAAAAACTGGAGAGGTGACAACAACCTTACACGCTGTATGAGAACTTGAAGTGGTGGAACTGGCCACTGAATTTCAGCTCTAACAAGTAACTTGCATTCTGTTTAAATATATATTTTCCTACTCTTGTAGGAGAAAATGTTCCTTTCTTTGCTCTGGCAGTAACTTGCTATTTATATTAATTCTATTCATAGCCATTCCCTTTTTGTATCTTCAACGGAAGGTGATTTGATGACTTGTGCTGATTTTTATGACTATGGCTTTTGCACAGATTGCCCTAAATAGGTGGCATCTAAACTAAACAGGGATTATGATTATTTAAAGAAACCACTTGGATTCCACACTCCATTCATCCTTTTCTGATCAAAAATAACACATTGTTTTATCTGTAAATGTATAAGAACTTATTTTTTTCAAAGGAAATAAAGAGAGCAGACAGTTTCCTTCCTGACTAATTCACAAACCACTTTTCAAATCTTTTGAACACCGTCTTGTCCCTGATGCATCTGACCAGCTTTTTTTGTTGTATGTTTTGCTGTACCCAGCTGGCTACTATACACACACTGAAAACTCACTTCATTATCTTCCATTAGCAGGAATTACAAATTTCACATACCATAGAAAAATCTAAATGCAGTAAAAGTTGAGCCCAGATCAAAGGGTAATTTCAGACGTGACGGTTCTTTAGGCCCGCCACGCTGAACCCTGGACCGGGATCCATCTCGGATCCCAGTCCGTGATCAAACCAGCCGTCCTTTAGACGTGCCGGCCTGATCTCTGAGGGGGATCGGGAAGGGGGCGGGGCTGTGCGGCACAACATGCGCTGCTCAGCCCCTTCCCCCTGCGCTCCACCAGCCGCCTGCCCTCGGGGAGATGGGTGGACGCAGCGGTCAATCAGGCTGCTGCGCCCGAGCCCGTACCGTGGTCTGGACCACGGTCAGGAATGGGATGAGGTAACAGATGTTACTTTCACCTCATTCCTGATCATGGTTCAGCTAACCACGATTCTGGAGGTGAGGCTGGTCTCACCTCCAGAACCGTGGTTAGCTTTGAACCCCGCCAGGAATTCACCGTGGTGAACATCTGTCGGGGCTCAAACAGACGTTCATGTGATTATTACAGCCACCACCCTGAATCCAGTGTGATTCAGGGTGGTTGACTGTGATCCCGTAACGTCTGAAATTACCCAAGCTCTTGGATCCAGAATGTTCAAATTCAAAGCTAGTATAAATTGGTTGAGTTCCTCTGAAATAAATCGCCCAGCAGAGGGATACATAAGGTGTTTTTAAACAAGCAGAGCAATGGGGGGGAGGGGAGGCCGTGGCCACTGAGTGGCACTGCCGTGGAGCACCCACTCAGATGGAGTGCATGGGGAGGGATTCAAGCAGATGGCTCCTAGCGTGGCTATCCTGCCCAGCCACTGAGGCAAGCTGTCACATACTCCCTCTGCCGTGGACCACAGGGGAGGGGGAAGAACACTGGTGTGGCCTTTACAATTGACATGTTCCGGGTGTGAGCGCTGGAGAATCTGGGCTTCCCGGCACTCCCGACCAGTTCTTGTGACTTGCAAAGGCCGTGTCCTCTGCCCACAGTGCCTGTGAGTGGTGGACCAGTCTGCTGGTGTGGGTGACGGTGACCACCTCAGTTCATACAGGCAGAGGCTTCATGGCCACCAATTGCCATATGCCATGAATCTATTTGGCGTGCCCTGTATGGAGCACTCTGGATTTCCTTCAGATGGGCGGTGGGCTTTGTGGATTCTGGGTGACTATGTAGGGTAGCATCTTGTCAAAAAACACCCACAGTAAGATCCATCCTGGTGAGGGCTGCTTACAGGTTGGGGCACTACTTTCTCTTTGTCCACCAATCCCCTTCCTTAGATCACAGAAATTTCATAGAAGTGGGAGAAAGAAATTGGGAGCCCATCTATCCCAGGGCAAGGGTGTAAGGAGGTAGCTATCAAAGGTGCAGACGGTGCATGTATGGAATTTGAATATGTTTTACAATAATAAACCCACCTAGGAGGCCCATTCCATCTTCTGCATCAAGGCCCATTCCAACCTAGCTATTATAGGTCTGTGGGCTGATGTAATGGTCAGTCTCTTCTGTCCACAGTCTGAATGCGCTGGGACATCTTTGTCCCAATGAGCTTCATCATCTCCTTGGCTAAAGGCTTCTTGCTGTGGCCAGTTAAAAGCCCCATCAATAATTCATGAAGGAATCCATCATCTTTACCTTCTTCCTTCTCTTGGACAAACCTCCCATTGCTTACCCAGAGACCATGCCACACAGGGAATGTGCCATGATTAAATAGCTGAACAGTTACAAAATACATTTAATAATGTAGAAATGATAACATTATTCCATTGGCTAGAAAATGTGTTTATTGACATGCGTTAAAGGGGAAATGCTCAGAAAGCAGCCGCTTTTTAGAATATCCACCATAACGTTGACGTGACTTAGAAGGAAACAGTTGACTATTAGTTCTTCATCTATTGTACTTAGTCCTATATCCACATGCACATGCGCAGAGAGAGAGAGAGAGAGAGAGAGAGAGAGAGAGTGGACCAAGTGTTAATATGTTAACACTCTACAGAAGAAGGCAGGCTGAGAGCTTTTGCTTCAAAATACAAGAGTAAAGCATTCAATAAAGTTAGAGTGACCATAGCAGAGTGAGCTGGAGTGCCTCAGCTTCACCTGCTCCAGGAGTCCTCTGGCCCAGATTGCTGGGCCTCCTGAGACTCCATTAAAGAGCCCGAGTAGCCCAGGTGGAGCAGAAAGGGCTAAGTGCACATGGTTGGTTGGGGGATGATCAGGTGACCAGAAGCCCTGCGTAATCACTCAGCTGGAAGCCTAGCTGAGAGGATCACCACCAGGGAAGCCTGAAGGAAGGAATTACCGCACCAACCCTCCTGGACCCCGGACCCTGACTCTTTGGCCTTCGATCCTGCACCTACTCTCTGTGCCTCAGTCTTGGTTCCTGGCAGGATGCGGAATTGAAGTCTTTAGGTGTATAGACTTGTGTATGTGTCGGGATCTGTGAGTTTGTATGGACTGAGTCTGCTGTCAGGAGCAGCCCTGGATGGAGTAAACAGGGGAGCATGAAGCATTTTTAGAACTGTAAATAAAGGTGACTTCATATAGACTGGTGCTTGATTCAGTAGAAACCAAGGCACAGACTCCATGCAAAGGGTGTGTGGCAAGCGAGCACGTTACAGTGGCAAATTCAAAACTGATTAAAAGTCATGATCTTTTTCACACCCAGGGCACACTTAACTTGTGGAACTTACTCCCACAAGTCATTTTTGAAAGCAAGAGCTTACCATGACTACAAAAAAAAGACATGTATATAAATAACCAGAATATGCTTAGAGATGTACATGCATTTCATGGGAAAACACTTCACGCTGGACTTGACAGTCCGTTCCATAATGAAACCAAACGTATGAAAATGTCCAAAACATCTCATCCTGGCCCATCGTAACTTGAAACAGGAAAATGAATGGGAAATTTCTTTTACAAGGCTAAATTTACACACTCTTTCTACCCTGACCCTACTGTTGTTGGGTTGAAGCAATTCTTCATTTCAGTCAGTATAAACACATTCTGAACTAGCATTTCCTGCTGGCTTCCTTTCTGACCTGGTGCATTTCCCTTGCTAAGGCTTGATTCAAAATATCACACAGGTTCAACAAGGCACTTACCTGCTTCTCATCTCCAGCCAGACTAAGAACTCTGCTGTAGTAAGCAGCTTAGAGCAGCAGTTCTCAAGGTGGGGGGAATGGAGGGGCACAGAAAATGTTTGCGGGTCTGTGAGAAGACCACCACCCCCAGCTGGCAGACATCACGCTTCATACTCCCACTGAGTTGGGATAATCTCTGAAATAATGAGGTGGCAAGGAGGGAGGGGAAGGGGGAAAGCAACAGGAGGGGGGAAGGGAGGAGGAAAAGAGGGCGCAAGATGTGGGGGGGGGGAGCGGAGGGCCTCAACTATCAGGCAAGTGGAAAGGGGTGGGTTCAAAAAAGTTTGAAAACCATTCGCTTAGAAAGCAGAGGGGGGGAAAGGGAGGGGCTAATAAATCAAATGGAGAACTATAATACAGAGCAATCCCCTCCCCCCCGACAAGTTCCCTTCTCATGTGGTGCTTTACCTTGTACAGTGACATAGGCTGCACTCCCCGCAGACCCTTTCTGGTTGGTAGCTAAACACTGGTAGCGACCTTCATCCTCTTCTTGGACTCTTTCGATAACCAGCATTCTACTTCCTGGCCCTAAAATTACTCCTGTGGAGTGAGATATGTTTCAATGAGTGGGGATGGAATATAAATAAAAACAGTCACATCTACAACACCAATTCTCTTCTGACTATAATGCATTCAGAAGAAAAGGAAATCTGAGCTATGGAGTGAAGTTACCAAGCAGTGCAATGTGATCTGCAGGAAAGGAAAGGGGCTCTGTTGGAAGCAGATGTTTATACAGCACATGGGGCAGTGAGAAGGCTCTACACTAAAGGAATGTTTAACATTAGGCCTAGACACTGATTAGGCACTTAAGCATGCAAGTAGTCTTACTGAAATCTTTCCAAGAATTTGATTTTGGTGTCATATTAACCAAATACTTAGCACTAAGAGTGTTTTTAGATGAGCTGGGGAATTTGTGGGTTCAAAAGACTCCTGTGATCCCCGGACACGTGAGGTAGTGGGAGCAGCCCACTCATGTGATAGTCAAGATAGCTCTATGTGGGGCTACCCTTGATGATGGTTCGGAAACTGCAGTAGGTGCAGAATGCGGCGGTCTGTCTCCTTATGGGGATGGGTCACAGTGAGCATATTACACCGGTGCTCTGCTCTCTGCACTGGCTGCCTATAATCTTCCGGGCCCAATTCAAGGTGTTGGTGCTGACCTTTAAAGCCCTACACAGCCTGGGCTCTACTTACCTGCAGGACCACCTCACTTCCCGGGCTCTAGATTGGCCCCTGCGATCGGTCGGGGGCACCTTTCTCAAAGTTCCCCGGGTTTCCCAGGGGGCTACTATGGATAGGGCGTTCTTGGTGGCTATACCAAGGCTGTGGAACTCTCTCCCGGTGGAGGTCCGGCTAGTCCCAGACCTCTTCTCTTTTAGATGACTCTGTAAGACCTGGCTCTTCTGTCAGGCTTTTGGTGAGGGAGATGGGTAGGGTGGGTAGGTTGAGGGTTAGGGTGGAAAGGTTCTTGTTTTTATGTTTTTATGACATTCCCCTATGTAGAGTTTTTATATGTTTTAAAATATTTTTATATTTGTGTTTAAAATATATATATAGACAGTGTATATATATATATATATATATATACACACACACACACACAATTAATGATGGGGGTGAGGGGAACGTGGGGATGAGGGGGCCGCCCCTGTATATATAAGAATGCTCCTCCCAGCCCCTCTTCCCCTCCCCCCACTGTTGATGATGGGGAGGGGAGCTGGAGGAATGCTCCTACGGCCCCCTACCTGCATCAGCTGTTTGCTGGGGCAGCCAGGGAGAGTGTGGCCAATATGGTGGCGATTTCACAAGACTTGGCATTCAGACATGAATGTGATGACAGTTGCACAAGTCTCGGAGATTTAAATAAAATGAAGATTACTAAAAGCTTCAATATTGAGGTTTTACTAATCCAGGAGTTTTGCCAGACAGCTTGTGTGAGAGGCATTTACATGAGCAGGTAATTACTGTGTTTACCAGGAAATCTGTGGTCTTAGTCTTATGTAAAAACATCCTTACTGTCTAGGGTGGACAAGGGAGGGGAGACAAGGAGTTGACAAGTTTCAGAAGCACAAGATTGGCTTAATTAGAAGGGGAGGAGGGGGATCATGAAGGATAAGTTGGTATAAGAAGGAACATAAATGAGCAGCCTGCTGGGATGAGGAGCTAAGGAAAGTCTGAGGGAAGAGGTAGGTTTTTAGGAGGGATTCAAAGGTTGGGAGAGAGGAAGCAAGACGTAGGTGCTCAGGGAGGGATTTCCAGGAATAGGGAGTGCCATAGGGAAAGGGGTGGAGACGGTTTAGGGAGCAAGAGACTCTGGGGCTAGTGAGGATAGTGGCAGAGGAAGAGTGGAGTTCCTCAAGGTGGGAACATGACAGGAAATGAAAGCAGAAAGATAAGGAGGAGCAAGGTCAGGAAGAACCTTGAATGTTTTTCAAAGTGAATTCCAGATCTGCAGTGGGACCACACTAAGAGTAGCTAGAATGGGGATGGGACAACCACTCCATCCCAGGGACCACTTTGAAAATGAGTACAAGCTCTGAGGGTCACACAGGGTATTTTCAGATGTTACGCGATCACAGTCAACCACGGACAATCCACTATGGTGGCGGATGGTTGTGTAACATCTGGTTGCTCGCCACCAGATGTTCACAACAGTGAACCACTGGCGGTGAGCAAAATAACCATGCTTTCGAGGATGGTCTGGGCACCATCTCAGAAAGCGTAGTTAATTGAACCATGGCCCGGAATCGGCAGCCGGTAACATCTGTTACCGCCGCCGATTCCGGGTCGTGGCCCAGACCCCGGGACAGAATCAGGCGCAGCGGCTGGATTGGCCGCTGTGCCTGCCCATCTCCCGGAGGGCGGGTGGCCTGGGGAGCGTGGTGGTGGGGGCTGTGTGGCTGCACGTTGCGCCGCACAGCCCTGCCCCCTCCCTGGATTCCCTGCCAGAATCATCCGGCACGTGTGTTGACGAGCCGTTTTGATTCCAGCGGGGAATCGAAAGGTGATTCCATGATGGGGTCAATAGGCGCCCCGTCACATCTGAAATCACCCACAGATGTTGGGGGTGGGGTTTCTAAGGAGTGGCTTGGGATAAGAAAGGTCCAGATGTTCGATCTGTGCCATGGATCTGACCCCCATCCTTGTGCGCATGTCCTCATCTCTGATCCTGTACCCTAAGTTCAGTTTATCAGTACTTGGAGGTAGGAACTGGATTCCAGAACCTAGGGAGGGGCCACATAAAAACAAGCTTCAGGCCACATTTGGCCCCCAGGGTCTGAGGTTCCTCAGCCCCGATCTAGGAGGAAGCAAGGTGGTGGAAAGGATGGTTTGTGTAGCACTCACCTGGTTCTTGTTTTATTTCCTCATTGTTTTTAAACCAGTGTATCTGAGGTTCTGGGACACCATGAACCTGACACTCCAAAGTAGCAGAGTTGCTGGTGTTCACAATCTGATCAGTGAGGTTGTGCAGGAGATACGGTGCTTCCTGAGCTACAAAATAAAGAAGTGACAATTCATTTACTACATCACTATCATTTTTTTAAAAAAATCAGCATTTACCCTGTCATTTAAAAAATAAAATATTGTACAAATGTCATAGCTTTTTGGAGGCAGTCTAACAAATTCTTAAGCCCAACTAATCTAGTTACTTTACTACCCTTACTTACAAAAAGGCTCAGTCAATCCTTCTTCTTTAGAGTGTGTCTCAGTAATACAGATCATAATGTAAATGATCCAGAAAGGTATTCTCTTTTCAGGCAGGACTTCAAGGATTTTGAACACTTTGCTTTCAAATTACAGGCAAAGACTCCATGAAAGTTCATGATTTTGAATATTGCAAGGAGAGGTGTATTATAAAGTGTAAGTTTTGAATGAATTGTAATAGACCCAAACTGCAATCTTCAAACCACTAACTCAGGACAGGAGTAATCCTGTTGAAGTTAGATGGGATTATTTTGCAGTAAGTGGAGTGAGTCTTTAAACCAGAGCATCCCTACATCAGAGATGACTATACAGAAATGTGTATCATATATATCAGACTATGTGTGAATGTAGCCTAGATCATTAATTCATTCTAAGACCATCACAAACTACAAACTCCGAGAATTATCATTCTTCAAAGCCTGAAAGCATATGTACTTTTTTGTGACTGGCAGCGTAGACCCTTTTCAAATGGGCGCCCCCCACCTCCATACATGTGTGCGAGGGGGGGGCATCCATAGGAACACCGTGGGTCACCGCAGGTGGTGTGTGTGCGTGGGGGGTGTGCCTGTGGGAACAGCGTCAGCGGTGTGTGTGGGTGTGTGCGCTCCTGTGCTCTACCCATCACCCACGCATGGAGTAACCGGCACCAATGCCAGTTGCTCTGTATGTAGAGATGGGTGGAAGTGGGTGGAGATAGGTGTGCGCCCATGGAAATGGGCGCGCACACCCCGCCACTGACACACACCCATTCCGCCCACCCACCACGACCCATTTGAAAAGGGCCTTAGTTGAACTTGAGAAGTCCTGGCAAAACCACAATAACTGGCCAAACTAAAGAATTCCATGTATTTATGAGAAATGTTGCCATTTTCTCAGACAATTACCCCATCCTCCTGCACACCAGTGCTCCAGAACACAAATGTTTAATATGCTCTTTCTAGAGGTTCTGAGATGTTACTATATATAACAACATGCAGTTCTTATTTTAGTCACTTTTTTTCTGTTAAAGATCATATAAATAGTGTCAAATAAAATGTTATCCAATGTATTATATCACACATCAATGTGTTCTGACTCGGTAGAATCTGTACATTCCCAATCAAGCACAGAAGTGCCCAAAGCTCCAAATAACAATTTATCTTCAGACATCCAAGAAAAAAGAGAAGCAGGTGCCCTGGGTGCTCTTTTCTTCTTACCCCAAATAAAACTTTTTTTTTCTTCCTTCTTGCTTATAGTTGAAAGCTGCTACAGGAAAGCTCAGGATATTTAAATATCGTTAATGTTGATCTCATTGCAACAACCTTCTACCACATTTGCAACTTCCTGTTTTATCACTTCTTGTGCATTTGGCTCCTGCGAGATGGATGCATAGTGCAGATGATTCCTGCACAATTCCACAACAGATCATGCAGTGTAGATTCTCTTGAATTCCCAGTTCTCCAGGATTTCTTTTACTCTGCAGTCTTCCCTCTGAGGAAACTCCCAGGGTGAGTGTTCATTAAGGTTACAAGGAACTCTTTGGTGGAAAAAAAAATCTTCAACAAATATTTTCTTTTAAAAACCAGTATGCACCACTGTGCAAAGATCAAGTACAGCATCAGGTTAATAGTTGTGATAACTGTTTCCTGACTTTGTAGGAATGCAGACTCTGTGATCTAATAGGCCTTTCTATCTCACTGGTAATCCTATTCTCTCAAAGGACTAAAAAATCTCTAATAAAACTAAGCTGCTATGTAGTCCTTTATATAAACACAAGAGAACTCAAAACTTTCCAGCATTTCTAAGAAAGACCCATTTTAGATTTTTACTACATAAAGCCAATCCCTGCCAAATGCACATGCCATCCATATCTGATCTGATTTGTCTGTGTCCAAATTAGATTGTAAACACCTCGAGGCAGTAGTATTTCTTATTCATTGATAATGTAACATGCATTTGTCAGCATTTATGATCATTTAGTAAACAATGAGAGGGCTTAGACATTGATTCTTCAGAAAATATAAGTGCAATGGTATTTAGGCAACCAACAGTGTTTTCTCCCAAACTGAATTGATTGCCCTCTGGTCCACTGTGGACTTTTATACTCTAACTTCTCTTTCTGCAACACTAGCTCTCTGTGAAGATGTTTGATAATACACTTATCAAAGCTGACAAATTTCGCCCTTTTCAAACAGGTTACAGTGGGTGAGGGGATGGGTGTGCACCAGCGGCAAGTGTAGGCGGGTGTGTGCCTGTTCCCATGCTGGTGGCATTGGTGCTGATTTCTCTGTATGTGGGTGATGGGTGGAGGTGGGTGGAGTGCAAGAGCGGGCATGCACTCCAACCCACCGCCGGCGGCGTTCCCACGGGCACCCACCACCACCGGCGGTGACCCGCAGCATTCCTACGGACGCCCACACATGCACACGTGGGGGGGGGGGAGGGGGCGCCAGTTTGAAAAGGGCCTTTAAGGCACAAAATGCAACTTTTGCATTTAAAAAGTTCTCCATAAAACAGAACAATCAAATTGATCAAATTATGTGAGACAAGATTTTAAAAAAGAGGCAACTCACACAGTCCATGTATTATTTCTGATTAAGTTTAATTTGTTTATATCCATACATTAAAAATTGGTTTTCATAATGAGAAATACTTTCTTATTCAAAGATTCATCCTCTGTTCATACTTTGCTGCAACTAGCTAATTTTCAAGTATTTTGTTAAAATAACCTCCTCCTTCCCAGACCACCTGCTTTACTCTGCAGTGAAGTCAGAGGTGTTTTTACACGAGGCAGGTGCGGTGGGGGGTTTCACGGTCGAGGCATGGGTCAGGTGTAGGGGCATCGTGTGTGAGGGAGCGTTTTGAACAACTGGCCCTACGCATGGCCACTCCATCCACGCACCGCCCACCGTGCCCTCGTGCTGGACAGGGTGGGCGGGCGGTGTGTGGGTCACAGGACCACGCACCAAATTCACATGAGCGCTCCACCACATGGACAATGGTGTTCATCTTGTGTAAAAACACCCAGAGAGAGGGATTTTTAGATGGACTCAGCATCCAACTCTTATCCAACTGAAGTCAATGGGGTGGGGGTGGGGGTGGGGATCTCTCTTAAACTTCAGTTGGCCAATGGGCTTATGGACAAAATTATTTTTTCAGCAATATCCAGGCAGCCTCACTGGAAACAGAATTTGGCCCACTGCAATTGTGCAGATGTGACTGAGGGTGGAATCTGATCATGTGACCTCAGAACATGATGGGAGCAGAAGTGAAGCTCAATCCTGAGACAGAAAAATGGCTTTTTTCACAAACACGTGGGCTATTGTATGGTATTGGGCTACTGGCAAGACGCTAAAAGTTATTAGCCCTTTTTGCATAACAATTTCCATCTTACATATTTTTACCCGTATAATATAGTAGCTTAGACTCCTTGCTTTATTAACCAGTTGAAAATAAAAATACACATATATTTTAACACTTTGTTTTAAAAAAACACACCAAGGAATATAAATTTAATTTACAGTTGTTCTCTCTAGATCATATGCCACTCAAGGAAATGAATAAAACTTCCAGAAAAGGACAAGATTAATTAACCTCCAGTTTATCTTAGGAGACCAGCAGTGACAATAGCTTTCAACTGTTGGTTAGAGATTGTCAGTCCTCTAAACCCTTTGTTGATACAGTTTTATGGAGGGTCCTCCATGCTTTCCAACATGGCAACTATCCAGCAATGCTAACACATAAAACTGTCAAAGAATTGCCAACACCAGATTATGAATTGGCCAGCAAGATGCGCCCAAGGGCAGTATGTTGCGTCAACCATCATGTAATTCCACAGTGGCAGCCGAAACTCTTTACGTCAATTTGTAAACCAGACTCATTATCATCTGGTTGCTGCCCACAGACTGCTGCCTCTTTCTCTGTAACAAGCTACTGCCCTCTGGCTTCCAGTCCTTTTGCCAGTTCATAAAGTGCTGTCATTGCAGACCACACCTTGCCATTCATTGTTTTTTCCAAATAAATTCTCATCCAAAAGGAGCCCTGCAATTCAGTTCTGATGAATACATGCAAGTACAGCAGAATAGGTTTGTCCCAACCGGAAGGCAATTACCATCACTTCACTTGCTTTTTAAGCATATTAAAATAGAGACTCAAATTCCATTGCAAGAACACATTGTTTCTGGAAGCTATCACACTAATAATGAACAAAAGAGCTACTGTATACAAAGAGGCTATAGGTGACATTTCAAGAGAGAAATTATTATTCTTTTCTTTACTCTGACAACTTCCAGGTTACTAATTGTTTGTTAAGCATTTTAGGCTCCATGAAACTGGCATTATGGGGAAATGCTATTGTTTACCCATTCACACTTGACAAAAGCAATTCCCATGTGAACGACATGTTTGGCCGTGAGACACAGTCCTAATACCTAAAGGAGGAAACAGTGGGGTGAGTTCCCAAGCACAAGAAGTTGTCATGTTGTCACCCTCTATCTGAAAAGCACAGCCACTTTGTTACATTGCTCTAGCTATTTTGGTCACTATGGTTTGTTATGTTTTTGGCTTCTGTTAATACTATATAATAATCAATCATAAATGAAACCAAAAATAATAATAGATATGTATTGTAAAAAAATAAAGTCATCAGATCTATTAAAAATAGTAACTTCTTCCTTATACAGAACTTATAATACACAGAAACACCTCATAGTAAAAATCATAAAAGAGGAACACTTAAAAGTAAAATTTAGATTACCCTCAATTCTCCTTTAGTAGTTTGGCCATTTCTTAATCCCCATAAAAATCCAATTATAATTTGCATGCTAAAAGGGAGGAATATTTTTAATGGTCTTGCTTTTAGATTTAAAATTGGAAGAATGTACTAAACATTTTGGTGTAATTATGTTCACCATGTCAATGGGGTGAATGTAGTGCTTCTATTTTAATGATAATTATAACAATACAAATTCCTTTGGCACCAAACTCCCACTGATGTCAACATGCCTTTTACAGTAGCTCAGTACTTGATTTTAAAGTGCCCAACACAGCAGTTGAACAACTAGGATTTATTCAAAGAAACAGGGCTCATTTCTGGTGCTTTTAAAAAAGTTCTCATTCATACAAAAGATACAACAGATCTGTGCATTATATCAACATATTTATTTCTATTTTGCAACCTCAGGACTTTCCCTGAGAAGATTTTTTTAAAAGATTAATGTACTTAGTGTAGAAAAATTATTTCAAATAAATAAGCATTAGAACTTGCTCAGCAGGTAATATTTATAAATCCACAGAGATCAGATTAAAATAAAAATTTGTAGTCCAGTCAATCTCAAGCTGAGTTGTGCTCATTCTGCACTTTAAAGTTAACTTATTAAATGTCCATTGTTGACCAAAACCAGCAGTTTTTAAAGTTACTCAGTTTATGCAGCTCTGACAGTTTTTAAGAGGTTGATATCAAAATGGAAGAAAAGTTTGGTCCAGAGTTGTCATTATCACTCAGTAGGAGACAGCAGAGAACAAAACAACATAACACACAAAATGCAGTGCAGAGGATCTTCCAAACCCAAACTTCCAACAGTATTGTCAAAGCAGATCACACCAATCGGAACCAAATTGGAAGCCCACATGTGTGTATGGATTTTTTATTTTTTTGCATCGCTACTCCTCCTATGTCCAAACCCATTTTTGGAGGTGCACCTTCTCAGAGTCTGAAAGGTAGCATCAGTAATAATAAATCAAGATGGTAGGAGGCAACTGTTACTCTTTAATGAGTCCTTTAATGTTTTATATTGTTTTGTGTTGTACAATCATTCCGTGTACTTTTAAATCTGAGGATCCGAGAGTAAACAGCCTTTTTGTTGCAGTGCTCACCTCTGATTGTAACTTCTTTCTTTTGAAGCACTTCTTCCCCCGTATATATGTTCCTTGCTCTGCAGGCATAGGTGCCTGAGTGTTCCAAGGAAACATTCTTGATGGTTAGAGTGAGGTTAATGGAATATTCCTTAGTGGCCACCATTTTGGATCTTGTTTGATTGTTGACTGTCCTCGGTAAAATCCATGCAATGTCTTTGTACAGGAATTTGTTGGCCGAGCAGGATAATACCAGGTTCTCTCCTTCAATGGGCATTTTTTCCAAGTTAATATGAAATCCACTTGGCACATCTGTCAAAAATGAAGAATATTTAAATGCATTGGTAATTTATATTCCCCTTGATATCCCCTTTTTCTGCACAAAACAACAGTATTAGCCCTTTTGCCACACAGGATTCTTGTGCTATAAGTGATTGCAGAAACTCAGTGAGTCTGACCTCAGGTATATAGCACCAGTGGAGAAAACGTGGTGAACATGAGTCCCTAGATATATAATTTGGCCCAACAGAATAGATACAACACATCTGCATTTTGACCCTCTCTGCTAAGCATTCTTTCTGAAATATTGATAATTAGGTTATGAAAATGGCCAGGTCTAGAAAGGTCAAGGAAAAGTCAGGCAACATTTTTCAGAGGAAACCAAGGAGCATGTTGGGAATCAGAATCGGATGACCTATTTTTAATATTAAAAGACAATGTGCTGTCAGAATAAATGGCTATAACTGAGCTTCATGTTTTCGCATCTGGAACATTTCCTAGATATTACCAGCAAAGAAACACTGGGTTTAAAAAATTAAAAAATCTAAAGATGAAAGCGAAGTGCACTGGATTCCAATGAAATAATTTGTTTAAAGGCTACAACCCCTTCATATATGACACCTAGTATAATTGTTACAGCCTGGGGCACACTCAGTGATGTGGCTGGAATAATGTAAAAGAGTTTTATTTACTTTAGTGATTTGAAACTTCCTGTGGAAATAGCTCCCAGGTTTCCTGATGGAAGATTTTGTTTATCTTTGCCAAGCACCATCAGGAATCTCAAAATAAAATGCATTTAGTGACACTGGGAAACCAGGGAGATAAGGCAGTGCTGTTCCTGTCTCACCCTCGGTGATTGCAAACACGCCCCATGGTCCTGCTGCGTGCCAGAAAAACAGACCAAAAACTAGGGGAAGGAGCAGACGGGGGTAGACAGAGTGGTTTAACCCAATAGACAGGGATTGCTCACAGGGATTGAGATGGTTTTGATGATCATCAGAGAAATGCAAGTTCAATATTTTCTCTGTGCAGAGGATGTTTCTACATTTATTTGATCAACTAAGACACAGAAACACATTGAAAAACACATAGACCTAAATGAAGCCTAAAAGCAGGAGCATCTCTAAGCATGTTCTAACAAAGCAGCCATGCTAGACCCTATGCTTGAAGGGACATCACCAGAGTCCGATTGCAACATGCACAATCCCTTATTTAGAATGTTCCTTGTAGGATTTTCTTTGCAGAAGCTCCCGCAATTCCTAAGGGCCTCTCTACCTACAAATGCCTTTCTCCTAGAGTAGTCCATGGAAACAGGAAATTCATTCATGAATTTCTAAAAATCACTTCTTTAACTCATGCTTCTCTCAAGGGAAACCCCTAAAATTCTAAGGAGATGCAAAGGAATAGAGCTCCGATCCCAGAAATTCCAGCAGACTTATAAAAATAAATATACTGAAAAGAGGCCTAGGCCCTCCATGAAAACCTGAAGCCCCTCTCTTGTTTAGTAATTTGTTCCGTTCCCCTCTCTCTCTGTAGGATGTTGAGCATGTGTAGGTAATGATATAGTACCATTAGATGCAGCAACTTCTGCTAGCTCTTTAGGTGGCATTTCAGCCATTTCCAAAAGGCAGCACATCACATAAAGAAGCCGCGCCTCTAATCAAACCTGCCAACTACTCCAACACATGCCTTCCACCCTATCTGCTAAACAAGGACTGAAACTCACAGTAGGTGGAAGGAAGAAGTTCATGGGGAGGGAGGGATTGTTGGCTTAGTTTATGCTAATTCTCTCCATACATTCAGAGGAAAGCCTCTTCCAGCCTTATGCAGTGGAGGGCAGCACATAGCCCAAAGAGAGATCATTCTTCTTAGGCTGGTCTCACTTTCAGTCTTTGTATAAGTCAAAGAAACAAAGTGGTTCAAATTATATTTTTATTGGCCCAACTGTTTCACCCACAGTAACTGGGATCAAAAAGGAAGATCCTCCTTCCAGCCCCAAAGACAAAAAAACAAACCAACCTCCAGCCATCACCCTAGCCCTGAAATATCTGTTTTGAATACACTCAAAGGAAATCCTTTTCAGCGTCCTGCCCATCTATTCACAACCATCAGCATTTTGTACAGGACCGTTTTAAAAGTGTGTTTTTCAACAAAACCAAAGAAAATGATATATTTAATCTCTCAATTGACTCAAAAGTACAAAAGGCCACTTGATTTTTGATCCAAGCTTAAGCCATTTTTTTAACAAGATGCAACCACACAGATCCACCCTTCCCACACGCATCCAAATGTCCATCTGAAGGCAGCCTGGGAGGGTACATGCTCCCATGACCTACGCACCAGCTATCCATGGCTACTCACGGAGCATTGGAGAGACCTTCCTTCTGTGCGGGGGAAGATTAAAATGTGTGTAGGTAGGGGCGCACACGCGTTCCTGGCCTGTTTGAGTCCCTCCCCGCTCACCCCACATGAGTGGGCGGTCCGCAGCCATCCCATGCAGCATACATGGATCCCGTCCCTAGCCATGCTTATTTAAAAACGGCCTCTGTCTCAGAGCATGACTGCTAAAGCAATGTGTGAATGCAATTTAATACTTTGCTCTTGCAATTTTGGTCTGTTGTGAGGAAGATAAGAATGGACCTAAATTGTTTTTAAATGCTCCAACAGCAGTTAAGTATCTGACTTTTATAAAAATTCAACCAAATATCAGGAGATTCTGAACTTAGGAGTTTTCTTATTACATAGCTAAAGTAGTTGGCAGTGAGAGATCAAAGGATGCACAAAACTTAAATTCTGAGATAATATCAGCATCCTGAAACCTCTAGAAAGGAGCTCCAAATGAAATCATTAAGAATTAGTGAACATTAAGAACCACTTAAATATTCTGTTTCTGCACAGACGCCGTTACCTCATGCTTCAGAAAAAGCTGAAGTGATCAACTTTCACTACCCATATGCACCATGACAAGAAAATCATTTTCAGGATTATTTTTCTTTCAGCTCCTAACTAGGGAATAGCTTCAACTGGAAATACGAGGATTAAGTCAATTATTCTCACTCCACCACTGCACAATTGGCTTGGACAGAAGCTGAAAGCTTCATATTGGTGTACTAGTGAAAAAACAAGAAGTTAGGAAAAGATTTGCTTGACTTGGTTCCATGGCCTTACACAGCCAGCACTGGAAGATCAAGGCAATGGAGCTGGAAGGAAAATACTAGTTTGGTGCTGCATACATTAAGGCTCAGTTCTTCAAAGCTCATAGATTCACAGAGTTTAAAATCAGAATGGATCATTAAGGTCATCTGATCTTGCCTCCTGCATAGCAGAGGCCAAATGAATTTCCTTCTGTTATTACAATATCAGGTCCACTTTGCTGCATTAACCTAGAGTGTATCCCTTAGAAAGCCACTGAATCTTGAAGACCACAATTGGTGGAGAATCCTGCACCTCTCTTGGCAGCTGGCTCCAGTGATTAAAACTCTCTCTGTTAAAAATGTGTGCTTTAAACAGTTTAAATGTCCTACCATTGGTTCTTGTTATTCCTTCTTTTGCTGTATTAAAGAGCTCTTTAATGTTCAAAATGTTCTTTATCTTTCTCTATCCCTTCAACACCCAGGAAGTTGAACAACCGTCTCTAGAGTAATCCCCTGCTAATGTGCTTAAAGTTAAGTATATGTTTAAATGCCTTGTTGTATTAGACTAAAGCACTCTTGTAGGACTGAACCTAAAACAGGAAGCATCCAGCCGCCACTGACATAGCGAGGCTGCGGCCAAGCCAGGCTCATGTTCCAGTTGTGGGCCCATGAAGGGCAAAAGAGTAGGCACTCCCTAAACGGTGACCTTCCCAAGAGGACTCCGTCCCGACCAGCCACAGCCTCCCCCTAGGTGGTGGTGCTGCCCTGGCTCCCAGAGCCCCCACCCCTGGGAGTGGCAGGAACCCCGCCAGGAAGGAAGCTGGGCACTGGGTAAGGGCAGGGCCAGCACTCCACTCCTGCCCACTCTGAAAACGTCCTTCTTAGCAGAGCCCTTTGAAAGTGAACTGAGGGCCACTAGAAAACTCTGAGAGTGGGTAGGGGCAGAGTGTTGGCCCCTCTCCCTGCCCACTCAGAAAATTTCCTAGTGCTGTTCAGGCTGCTGGCAGAGGGCTCCCTAGAGTCCAGGGCCTGGGCTCAACTGAGGGTGTTCTTAAATGAGACACAGCCATGCATGACACACACACACACACACCACCATCCAACTACTCATGTGATGGTAATGTGTGGGCATGCACCCTCCCATGACCCACACACTGGTCAGCCAGGCCCCACATGTGAAAAACATGTGAAGGTGAGTAGCATACCTGGGTTGAAACAAGGATTGGGTAATTTCTTGGAGGATAGGTCCAAAAATGGCTATTAGTCAAGTAGGTCAGGGGATGCAATCTCTGACTGCCAAGAGCTGGGAGTGGATCACTCCATTATGACCTGTTGGGTACCTCTCTGAAGTGACCACGAGTGGCCACTGTCGGAGACAGAATGCTGGGCTTCATGGACCATTGGTCTCCCTCCCAGGGGCCGTTTTGAAAATTAGTACAAACTTGAAGAGCTGCATAAAAGTTGGGGGGGGGGTGCTTAAAGGATGTGCACAGAAAAAGGAGGGTCCAGAACATGGATTTGTCCCCTATCCTTGAGTGCATGATGCCTTCATCTCTGCTTCCTTACCCGGGCTCAGTCTGTTAGTGTTTGGGGTAGGAACTCGGTCTAGGGGCCAGAGCCAGGAACTGAAAGGGGCTAAATAAAAACTAGCCTTGGGCCACATTTGCACACACACGCATGCACGCACACACACCAGGCCTGAGGTTCCCAGTCCCTGTTGTACACAATACAATATTAGTTGATATCTGCATGCTGCATCCATTACAACAATTATCACACACACATCAACTAAAAGCAAAAGGAGATCCTAACAACTACAATAACAGGACCAGGGAGTGTTTTGTTATACAGCACAGATTGTATCTTACCTGTTACAAAAAAGGTAATATTTCTTTCATCGTTTCCTACTTTATTGGAAGCCACACAGCTGTAGATTCCAGAAGATATGGAGTCAGCCACAACCAGAATGCTAGCAGTCTGTGAAAGAAAGAATAGCTTTACTTCTCTGTAGATTAAGAAATTGTTTTAAAACATTCCTCTTGAACACTGATACTATTCCTTTTTACATTTATTCAGTGGAAGGCAGGGTACCTGCAATTGCTACGAGGTGTCACCATGTAAAGCCTGGCTTAATAAAGGAAAAGTAACAGGAAAGCAACTCCTCAGGAGACCTCTGTACTATCAGAGCCACCACATCCCAGACCTTTGCATGTGAATTTCAGATTGATCTATCTCACACTGCTGATGCATGGTTATAAAACATGAGGTGTGGACAGTGAGCTCTACCCTATGAAGGCTGCCCATGAATCAGTCAGTCAACAAAGGGTAAAAGCAGACGAGTGGGTGGTCAGTGGCTTCCCGGCCCAGGGTGGGAAATGGCTGCCACGCCTCCCTGAGTCAGGAAGGGGCACAGAACCAACATGCCTTCAGCTGAAAAGCTGTCTCACCACCTGCTGCACGCCCTGGGTAGTGCCGGGAACTCAACAAGTATGTGGGCGGGTGCCATGACCCGTTCCCACTGCCCCACCCCACCGTGACAAACAGCCATTGTGATGACCAGCCAGGGCCCCTTGACCCAGGTTGTGTCCTCAGAGATTTTCCAAGGACACAGCCTAGCCCAGTCACTTACCCGCCCCCAGCAGTCCTGGGCCAACATCTGTTGATGTGGGACCACCACACCCCGGGCCACTGTGGGCCAATGCAGGCCAGCATCAGCTTTGTTTTTACCCAAAGTGAGCATGGAAGGAACGCCTTAGCCATTTGGATAACACTGGGAAAATGCGACTCCACCTGCGATTGTTGGTAAAACAAGAGCAGGATACAGACTAGCTCTCATTCTTTCTTGTTAAATTTTGTTCTTTTAGATTGCAGCTTTAATATATTTATGTATATATTTATGTATATATATATATGTCTCGCCTGCCAAAACTCTTGTTCATGCTCTGGTCATCTCTCGCCTCGATTACTGTAACCTCCTTCTCACTGGCCTTCCCCGGTCTCACCTTTCTCCCCTCATCTCTGTCCAAAACTCTGCTGCCAGGGTCATCTACCTCGCCAGTCGCTTCGACCATGTGCAGCCCCTCCTCTCTTCGCTTCACTGGCTTCCCCTTCCTGAACGAATCCTGCACAAGCTCCTAGTCTTCACCTATAAAGCTCTTCACAACCTTGCTCCCCCCTACCTCTCTGCACTTATCGCCCTCCATACTCCAGCCCGTGCACTTCGCTCCTCCTCTGTCCCTTCTCTCACCCTTCCACGCCTTCCCTGCTCCCCTAAGCGCCTTCGTCCCTTCTCACTTGCTGCCCCCCATGCCTGGAACTCCCTCCCTGTCCACATCCGCCTTGCCCCCTCCCTTCATACCTTCAAATCTCTCCTTAAAACTCACCTCTTTCGCTCTGCTCTGTCTGACTCTTTATCCTGCTGAGCCACTATTCCTATACCTACGATCGGTTTACCCTTATCCTTGCAACATGGACCTGCCTGCTGTCATTCTCATCGTAACCAAGCCAAGTACGTGCACTTGAGACCTCGCATCTTCATGAATGTTAGACCCCTTGTCTCTCCCTCTGTTCCCCTTCCTAAGTCTCTCCCCCAGCTCCTGTCTCTCAGATTGTAAGCCCTAGGGGCAGGGACCATGTCTATTTTATTACTTTGTAAAGTGCCAGGTACACTGCTGGTGCTATATAAATGTTTGTTAATAATAATACAATGGCAACTAATTGTTTTGACAATTTATGTTCCTTCTTCTCTCTTATCACCAGATCAGTCTTGAAATGTTAGCATGATGAATGTTTGCAACGGGTGACATCATTTGGACGACCAACCTGCTGAATGCCATGGCACAAGAATATGTAATGTTCTTGCAGCACGGAAAATTTTACAATCAAACCAGGGAATGCCCTCCAGAGTGGTGTTTGTTTCAATAATTCTTCATGACATTTCTAATTTCTATTATTTATGTGTCCAAGAATAGCATCCAAAATATTTTTGGTGCTGTAAAAACATATAGTAAAGTTCACAACCTAAGACAATAAGTAGAACATGGGTAGGGGAAGGAGGGTACAAGAAAACTGGTTATGGCTTATCACATCTTGATCATTCACTTTAAGAGACCAGACCAGCACTCTTAAAGGGAACTGGCAGCAAGGGAAACACTCTGCTGCCCATACCTGGTTCCCACAAAAGCTGCTTCGGTCGACCGAACTATTAAAGTTTGGTCCGAACTTGCGAACAAAGTTCGGAAATTCAAACCCCATTGAAATTCAAACCCCATTGAACATATTATGTTTTAGGAATGGGCAAACAGAGCTAAGTTCGGAAATTCGGTTCGGTTCAAAAATCGAGTTCGGTTCGGAAGTTTGGTTCAGTCGACCGAACTGGTCGAGTTCGGTCTGAACTCCGAACTTCCGAATCGTGTTCGCCCATCCCTACTGGGAGCCATGGGGATTGGTCCTTAGCCAAGTGCCGCAGTCATGTGCTTTGCAAGGGAACGGGGACACAGGACTCCCCCTCCCATCCAGGCCCGAGTGGCCCATGTCTTGGGGGTGTTGCTTTAAGCAGGTTGCCTGGGGACGCACCACAGGGGAGCTGACCCCAGAAGGAGGGGCGTTTTCCAGGGATGCTTGGACTCCTGGGTGCTGGCTGAATCTGAGGGATTGGGGGCTCTGTGATCCATGTCCAAGTGCGATCTGACAACACTGCCATGACCACCTCTGCTGCCCCTCCAGCTACTCAGCCCCTGGGGTGATTGGGGGCTCAGGCTCGAAGGGCGTAGAAGGGGTCCCAGCTGGCAGGGATTGGGGTTGACAACTCTCCCATCAGTAGCTGAAGCTAAGCTATTCGCTCATCCCTCCCTCCCTCCCAGGTGGTGGGATACAAGCTTTCCAGGGAGTGGGAGAGGAGCACCGATAAGCAATGTTTGAGCAAATGGAACCTTGAAAGGTTGGTGGATAGACAGCACCTCCTTCCCCATCCTGGCAGAGCAGTTGCATCCCCACCTCCCCTCTCCCCACACCCAAGGGGTATATTCCTCTTCCCGGAATCCTCCCATCTCCAGGGCTTTGGCAGAGGGCAGAAAAGACCCATGGGGAAGGTAGAGGCACGCCCTTCTCCCAATGGCTCCCCCTTAACCCCTGACCCCTCCCTGCAGCGACCCAGCCCAGTGTCCTCATCAGCAGAGGCTGCTGTCCCCAGAGCACCTGGAATCTCCATGTTTGGGAGCAGGGGGCATTTGGGGACCAGACACCCTGCCGGGAGAAAGGGCAGCAAGGCAAAATAAGCGGCAGCATAAGTCCCCAAACAATGGGCCACCGGAGTTCCACAGGGCTTACAAGCCTCACTGGGACAGTATCAAAAAGCATGTGATCCAGCTTCCCCCCCGGACTATGCTCACTGGACTTCATTCCACTCCTGGAGTCCTCCTCCCTGTCATTGTGCCCAGCCCATCCCTCTGTCTAGTGAGCCACTCCCCATTTCCGCTTCCTCTGTGTCAGCAAAGCGGC
The DNA here is from genome assembly GCA_003113815.1 of Sphenodon punctatus. NCBI lineage: Eukaryota > Metazoa > Chordata > Lepidosauria > Sphenodontia > Sphenodontidae > Sphenodon > Sphenodon punctatus. The sequence goes on along the minus strand of QEPC01008677.1, from coordinate 2,723,484 downwards.
TCCCTCTCACTCCCGGTGCTCTCTGTATCCTCTGCCTCTGCCCTGGTTCAGCCACTCCCAGAGGCCCATCCACCACCATTCCACTCACTCTCCCTTCCTGTCCAGCCTTGTTTATTGCGGCTTGAAACGGGTGTCTTACCTATAAAAGTTAAAATCCTCAGGGTGATAGTAAATTATTGGAACAAGCTGGAAGGCATGCCAGAGGATAGACTGCCCCTGTGCTGTTATGCTGAGGCAAGGACTTGGTCCTCACCACACTCTTGGAGCGCTTTTAGACGATCCCGCTGACAAGCGGGATCATTCAGAGGCGGGATCGGGCACCCGCCTTTCTCTCTACGCCAGGTCTGATGCTCAGAAGAGCATCAGACCCGGCGTAGAGACTCAGTGCACATGCGCACCCTTCTTCGCATGCGCACTCGGCAAAATAGCCTGGAAGTGTGCCATGAAGCCGGCACAGCGGCGATCCGCGTTGGACGGGGCAGGATTGCCTGCCCGGTCTGACGCAGGGAAGAGCCGGCTTAATTGTGAGTTGGCAATTTAAACGAGCGCAAAGAAACGCGGCTGATCAAAGGATCAGCCGCGTTTCTTGTCTCGTTTAAAAGCAGCCTTGGTGTCATAAGGTGAGGAATTTACTTCACGATTTAGGCCTCTCTTTGGAGATGCTAAGCAATATTCCTCTGCCCAGTAGAAAAAGAATTGCTTATAAGCAGCTTGTGGACCAAGCAGTCCAGCTGGATTTGGGGAAAATGTCAGTTCTCAAATGTGCCCCACTGTATAGGGAGTTTAAACACTCTACTGGGTTTGAATTGTATTTGGATATTTTAGATGACCCCAGCTTACGTAGGGCCTTGATGCTTGTGAGATTCGATTTACTGCCCGCTAAGGTCCTGCTGGGGAGGCGTTCTGGAATTCCTTACGAGAAAAGACTTTGTCCTTGCACATTGGGTTGTGTTGGGGATCTGCCTCATGCACTGTTCGTCTGTCCCCTTACGCAGTGTGTGAGAGAACAGCATTTCCCGTCTGGACTCGTCTCAAGACGAGCATGTCTCTCTCCTGTGCAGTTGTTGGTATACCTTGCTTCATCTAAATCTGCTGACCTTATTACTAGTCTAGCCTTGATGGCCCGTGAGATTTATAGGCATCTTTCTTGATCCCTTGCTGCCAGCTATTAGTTGGGAGCGCTCTGGCAATCATTCCAGCAATGACCAAACCATCCCCACTTGCTTAGATCTTTTGCCAATTTTTTTGCCGTTTGAACTGCAGGGGTCAAGCGTTGCCGCTGTAAGTCCCGAGAAGGGTAAGGCACAGTACCAGGCATGGTCTATGTTTTGGGAGCAATTGTATCCTAGATAAAACTTTTTCATAGCTTATGGAAAATGGTATATATGAGTATATCTCAATAGAAGTAATTAATTGATGTGTGCGATGGTCTTGCTGTTTTTTTGTAATGTTTTATTGTTTTGTTATGTTTGTATTGTCAATAGTGTTTTGCATGTACGTATGCACATATATTTTATCTTGGAAATGGCTATGGCGTAAGCTGATGCCATAATAAACAATACTACTACTACTACACTCTCCCTTCAGTTTAGGCCCTCACAGCGGCCTCCTCCCTGTTATGTACACCCAAGAGTGTATTGCACCTAAGCAAGTATCCACAGTATGTACACCCCAGAGTGTTACTGCACCCAGTAAACAAGTATCCACAGTAGCTACAGAACAACAATATGCCTCATTAACAATGCAACCATTTACCAATTTTTTGTGTATGAACATGTTATATATTTACATATTTACACTGTTCCTGCGGGCAATATGGCATACTGTATCTTAGAGGCTCTGTGGGTCTCATGGGAGTCATTCACCAGCCTGTACGGGGGCACTGGCTCATAGGGGGGCCTAGTCGGGAGGGGGTAGTCCAAAGCTGCACTGTCCATCTCTACAATGGTGTGGAGGATGGCGATGCAGGCAGCTCTGACCATCAGGGTCTCCACCCTGAAGTCAGTCCTCCCTGTGATGGATTGCCAGCATTGCTTAACTAGCCCGAGTGCCTGTTTCACCACAGTCCTGGAGGCACTCAGCTGCTGACTGAAGTGGCCCTGTTCTGGTGATTGGGCCACAGGATAGGCTTTCAAGAGCCGCTATGTCAGGGGGTGCCCCAGGATGGCTGGCTTAATAGGCACCCCCTCAATGGTGGTGATGGTGTTGGGCCCAAAGTCTCCATTGTACATCCCGGTGAAGAATGGGGGCTGCTTCAGGATGTGGGTGTCATGGCTCCTACCAGAGCAGACATCAAACACATACATAACATATAGTTATCCAGAACCACCTGCAGGATCACAGAATGGTGCCCCAGCCGCTTGATGTACTAATCAGTAATCACGGCTGGGGTGGGGGGAGGACAGTGATGTGGGTGCCATCAATCGCCCTGATGCCATTGGGGAACCCCCTCAGAAGTTTCCATCACCTGCTCTGGGTCGATGAGTTGCATCACCCTGTCAAGCAGCAGGGCCTTGATGGCCTCACAGAATTCCAACAGGATGGCACCCACAGTGGATTTTCCAACACCAAACTTCTGGGCAACAGAGCGGCAGGAGTCTTTGCGGTGGTGAGGGTCCAGATCGTGATGGTCATGTGCTGCTTCATGGGGATGGGGAGCCTCATGGCCCGTCTGCTCACTCTCCAGCCATGGACGGAAGATGTCCGTTCTCTTGAAGATTAGGCACTGGGACATTCAGAAATGGGTCTTCCACTCTGCATTTCACTAGGTGCCCAGGACCATTTCCCACAACTTCGTTGTCCTGGGCAGGACCCACGTGAATTGGGTGATGGGCATTGCCTGGCAAAGGGCAAGAATTGCTGCAGTGATGTCCCAGGTCAGGTAACTTGAGGCATGCTGCAGCTCCCCTTTCATTGCATGTATTGCTGCCAGAGAGACACGGTACAGCTGGATTTGGGTTAGTGCCCTGTGGTGGGCCTGGTGGGTACCCCACATTTGACTGTGCTGCAGCACAATGGCCTGAAGACCACAGAGAAGCCCAGTGCTGTTGGTAATGGCCTCATGCCAGGCAGTGCAGATGGCTTTCACCGCTCAGATCTCTCAGTTGCACACCTCTGCAAAAGATGAGGAGGACTTGGAGGGCAGCTAGTTGCTCATGTTCTATGGCTCTCAATCAGATTGCCTCCCTGGACAAACCATGCCAGAGCCTTTGAAGTGTTGACGTGGCACGTGAGGGCACCAATCTGCCCTCACCTGACTAATTGCATGCCTAGCTACTGGCCGGAACTGTCCATGTACAGCTGAGGGTCTAATTCCGATCCGTCCTGTGCCAGCTCTGTTGGTCTTGTTCGGGTGCATCATGTGAGCAGTGTGGGTTCATGGCGTCTCTCCCGGAGGATGGGGGTTTTTAAAGGGGGGGGTTGCAGAAGGGACCCCCCCTCCCATGTAACGATACGGTCAGGTGTGCATATCCCCATTAATGCTCAAGGTCTCTGTCTGTGGCTTCCTCTGTGTGAGTTTTACTCCCCCACGGTTGACATTGACTCAGCTATGTCCTGATTAGGGCTGGCTGAAATGAGAATCAGTTCGTTTCTCATGAAAAACTTGGGACGATCTCAGTAACAGTTCAAGATCTTGAACAGTCTGAGATCTCAGAACAGATCTCAGAACAGTTTGAGATCTCAAACAGTAACATTTGAGATCTCGGCGAGAATCTCCTAAAAATTTACTGGTTACAGTTTACCATTCATCTCGGTAATTTGCATGCGTAAAATGGCCACCACAGCTGTTTGGTGCATGCACAGCCCTTGTACAAGATGGTGCTGGCAGCATCGCCACCGTTTTGGAAAAGGACAGCCATTTTGCACATGCGCATTGCTGTGGACAAACACAGTACACAATAAGCGATACATGGTCAATTGGATATGGCACACAGTAAATCACAATAAACTAAATTGTGGCAAATCGAGAAAAATTCTCGATGAAGAAAATGTCAAAAAACTGGGGTTTTCTCAATTATTGATTCTTGCTAAAAATGAGTCGAGAACCATGATTCTTGGTGAGAATCATGAGAGGAAATCAAGATTGAGTTTTAGCCCTAGTCCTTACCTAGTGAACATAGCAAACACTGTTCTCTGGTTAAGCAACCCCATTGGAACTTTGTGCTAAGGACGTCCTTCCTGTGTGAGTGATCTGTCTGTGGGATGGGGGACTTGCCTACCCCTGTCCCCTGCTGCCATGACTCCGTTGGAACTTTGAGCTATGAACTCCCGTCCTGTATGAGAGAGCTCTCTGTGGGAAGTGGGGATTGCCCACTCCTGCCCCCCAGCTTTGTCACCATCATGTCTGTTTTTACCCACTGTAAGGCCCAGGGCTTGAAATAGTGCCCTTGGGTCCCTGGAGGTAGTGACTGGCTTCTCAGAGCCACTGGCTTATTCTGGCCAGGGTGCAGAGTTTGTGCTGAAGGATGTTTCAGTTCTGATCAGGCTACACTACACTCCTCCTCAGCATTGCTCCATGTCACAAGGTTTCTGGTGGGTGCAATTGCATGCCATATAAAAGGCAAGCCTGCAGTCAAAGGAAGCTGGGTGAATCATCTGTTTCTTATTCCTGTCTGGGGTGTCTGTGTGCTTGGTGTCTGTCCATGAGTCCGCTCAGCGACCCTGCCTGCCGTGTGTGTGTGTGTGTGTCTCCTGCCTGTCTGTCCTGCCCCCTGGTCTGTGTCTCTCTGCCCTCAACCTGTTCCTGATGCCCTTGCACCTGATCCTGCACCATTCTCCTGGACCCAGGTGCCACATTTCTCAGGGTATAAAGCAGTAAAGAATCATGCCCCTGACCTCTGAGATCACAGAGCTGTGATATCTATTAGGCTCAGGACTATACTGTACTAGGCCTGGGCCTCAGGTATGCATGATAAATCAGTCAGTGGGCGGTATCTTAGTATTTTTGTCATCTAATATTATTAGCTGGCCTGCACTGGCTGCCTAGTGCCTATAGTCTTCCAGGCCTGATTCAAGGTGTTGCTTTTGACCTATAAAGCCCTTTACGGTCTAGACCCCAGTTACCTGTGGGATCATCACACCCCCCGTGTTCTGGAACAGGCCCTGCAGTCCGCCAGGGGCACCCTCCTTGAAATCCCCTGGGTATTTCGTGTGGGGACCATGGAGAAGGTGTTCTCAGTGACTACACCAAGACTGTGGAACTCCCTTCCGGTGGAGGCCCAGTTGTTCCCAGATCTCCCCTCCTTCCATCGATATTGTAAAACGTGGCTGTTCTGCCAGGCATTTGGTGGGGGAGACGGGTAATGGGTGGGAGGGTATTTTAGCTCCAGAAATGTTTGAATTTGTTGTTTTATTTTTGTATTTAAATGTTTTTATATTGTTAATTTAAATATATTGTTGCGAGACGCTCTGAGGTGCCTGGGACACGAAGGGGGTGGGATATTAAATGTTAATAAATAAATAAATAAAATTATGGCTTTTCTTTTTAAAATAAACTTTCCTAAATGTGTGTGTGCTCTTGCTCCATCCATATTGTTCCAGGACAGAGACCTAATTAACACGGACAGGTGGAGTGTTTTTTACTTTACAATCCTGAGCATCCACAAAGACTCACCCTGTTTAGAGCAGCAGAAAAGCCAACAGGAGACTGTACCAAATGGATAGCATTCTGAAAATGGCCTAGGAAGCAATAACTTCCATAGGTCTTCATATCCACATCTGATTCCAGTTATGCAAGGAAACAGCTGGTGGTGCCGTATGTTAAAGACAGCACTGAGTCAATCAGGATTAAAATTTTACAGGAAGTGGACTGTACTCTGGAATCTTTATGGATAGAAATGGGCAAGGGCGAGCCGTCTGAAGTTGAATCCGGGCAAGACGGAGGTGATGCTGGTGGGAGGGACTGGGGGACCCCGGCTGGGTGTGGGAGAGGTCCCCATCATTGACGGGGTTTGCCCATCCTTGGTCCCCCAGGTTCGGAGTCTGGAGATGCTCCTCAATTTACAGCTCCGCCTGGATTCTCAGATGGCGGTTGTGGCAAGGAGCACTTTTTGCCAGTTACATCTTGTGCGATGGCTTCAGCTGTATATCTCAGGCTTCGACCTTCCCACCATCATTCATGCCTTCATCACCTCGAGATTAGACTAGTGCAATGCACGCTATGTGGGGCTACCTTTGGTGATGGTTCGGAGACTGCAGCTGGTGCAGAACGCGGTGACCTGGCTCCTTACAGGAACGGGTTGCCATAAGTACATAACACCAGTGCTCCGTTCATTGCACTGACTGCCCATAGTCTTCCAGGCTCAATTTGGGAGAGGGTAGGGAGGGGTTTTTAATCCCCTACCCATCTGTTTTGTCTAGCCCTGTTTTAATATTTATATCTAATATTTGATTGTTTTTATCTGAATTTTAATGTATTTTATTGTTTTAATTGCTTCGTTGTTGTGAGCCGCCCCGGGCTGCGTTGCAGGAGGGGCGGGATATAAATTTGTATAAATAAATAAATAAATTCAAGGTGTTGGTATTGACCTTTAAAGCCCTAAATGGCTTGGGCCCTATGTATCTGCAGGACTGCCTCACCCCCCACCCCACCCCACCCCACCCCCGGGTTCTGGATCGGCCCCTGCGGTCATCGGAGGGTGTCCCTCTTGAAGTCCCCTGCGTCCACTGGACAGGGATGATGCAGAGGGCATTCTCAGTGGCAGCTCCAGGGCTGTGGAACTCCCTCCTGGTGGAGGTTCATCTGTTCCCAGATCTTTCCTCCTTCTGAAGACAATGCAAGACCTGGCTGTTTCACCAGGCATTTGGAAAGGGAGAGGGAGAGGGTGTGTGTGAGTAGGGTAAAGAGGGTGGAATTTATTTTTTCTTTTGAGGATACCTATTTATTGTTTTATGAATGCTGATTTTATTAATATTATGGTTGGTGTACATTTTATTGTATTTTACCTTTTTTATGAAAATTGTAAGCTGTCCCGAGCTGCCGTCAGGCAGGAGGGGGCAGGATATAAACTGTAAAATAAATAAATAAAACAAATAAAATTCTATGCAAAACAGATAAGTGTATAGCAGTGGAACTATACTCTCAACCCCCTGATGAGGATGGTGAAACTGATTATGAAATGCTAACTGAGATTAGACAGGCTTCTGAAGTCAGAAACACAATAATAATGGGTGATTTCAATTACCCTAATATTAACGGAGTAAATGTCTCCTTGGGGTGTGATGCAAAGGTAAAATTTCTAGATGCCATAAATAACTGCTTCTTGGAACAGCTGATCATCAAACCAATGAGAGGAGCAGCTACTGGATCTAGTCCTAAGTAGAGCGCAGGACCTGGTGCAAGGGGTAACAGTGGTGGAGCCACTTGGCAACAGTGATCATAATATAATCAAATTCAACATACTTACAGGAGGGAGAATGACAAATAAAACTAGCTCAGTAACATTTAACTTTAAAAATGAACTATACAAAAAATGAGGAAACTAGTTAGATGGAAACTAAAATGAGCAGTTGCGAGGATTAAATGTGGAGTCTATTTTAAAAACACCACGTTGGAAGCTCAGATTAAATGTATTCCACAAATAAAAAAAGGTAGCAAAAGGACCGAATGTCTGCCTATGTGTTTAAATAGCAAGGTGAAGAAGGCTATTGGTACCAAAAGGTGTCCATGAAGTAAATAGGAAAGAACACAAGCGTTGCCAAATTAGATGTAAAATGTTAATAAGACAGGCCAAGAGGGAATTTGAAAAACGACTTGCTAAAGAGTCAAAAAACTAACAATAAAAACTTTTTCAAGTACACCAAAAGTGAGAAGCCTGCTAGAGAGTCATTTGGGCCATTAGATGACCAAGGGGTGAAAGGGACACTCAGGCCACTTTTACACGAGGTGCAAAAGAAGTGCCTCTGAAGCTGCACCTTCAGGGAAAAGTCACGCCGAGTGTGTTTACATGCCCCCCATGCTACTGGAAGTGATGTGCTGCCCGTTCTCAGCAGCGGCAGTGGCTGGAGACTTGGGGCTTTGAAGAGGCACATTCTGAAAGCCTGCAAAGTGAGACTTTCAGAACGTGCCTCTTCAAAGCTTCGCGTCTCCAGTCGCCGCTGAGAACGGACAGCACGTCACTTCCGGCAGTGCGCGGGGCATGTAAACACCGCCTGCGCAACTTTTCCCTGAAGGTGCTGCTTCAGAGGTGCTTCAGAGATTTTTTTGCTTCAGTCTTCACTACAGGGGATGTTGGGGAGACACCTATGCTGAAACTTTTCTTTGTAGGTGATTATTAATTATTATTATTATTATTATTAACAAACATTTATATAGCGCCAGCAGTGTACCTGGCACTTTACAAAGTAATAAAATAGACACGGTCCCTGCCCCTAGGGCTTACAATCTGAGAGACAGGAGCTGGGGGAGAGACTTAGGAAGGGGAACAGAGGGAGAGACAAGGGGTCTAACATTCATGAAGATGCGAGGTCTCAAGTGCACGTACTTGGCTTGGTTACGATGAGAATGACAGCAGGCAGGTCCATGTTGCAAGGATAAGGGTAAACCGATCGTAGGTATAGGAATAGTGGCTCAGCAGGATAAAGAGTCAGACAGAGCAGAGCGAAAGAGGTGAGTTTTAAGGAGAGATTTGAAGGTATGAAGGGAGGGGGCAAGGCGGATGTGGACAGGGAGGGAGTTCCAGGCATGGGGGGCAGCAAGTGAGAAGGGACGAAGGCGCTTAGGGGAGCAGGGAAGGCGTGGAAGGGTGAGAGAAGGGACAGAGGAGGAGCGAAGTGCACGGGCTGGAGTATGGAGGGCGATAAGTGCAGAGAGGTAGGGGGGAGCAAGGTTGTGAAGAGCTTTATAGGTGAAGACTAGGAGCTTGTGCAGGATTCGTTCAGGAAGGGGAAGCCAGTGAAGCGAAGAGAGGAGGGGCTGCACATGGTCGAAGCGACTGGCGAGGTAGATGACCCTGGCAGCAGAGTTTTGGACAGAGATGAGGGGAGAAAGGTGAGACCGGGGAAGGCCAGTGAGAAGGAGGTTACAGTAATCGAGGCGAGAGATGACCAGGGCATGAACAAGAGTTTTGGCAGACAAGACAGAGAGATGAATTGGAAGAACTGTCACAAATCAGCATGACTATGGAAAAGGTTCTAGAGCAAACTGACAAATTAAATAGTAACAAATCACTAAGACCAGATGGTATTCACCCTAGAGATCTGAAGGAACTCAGGTATGAAATTGCAGACCTACTATTGGTAATTTGTAACCTATTGCTAAAATCTGCCACTGTACCTGAGGTTTGGAGGGTAGTGAATGTAATGCTGATATTTAAAAAAGGATTGGATGAGTTCTTGGAGAGTAGGTCCGTTAATGGCTATTAGTCAAGTAGGTTTAGGGGACGTAACTTCTTTCTGTTGGGAGCTGAGAGTGAACAAAAGGGAATGGATTGACCATTGGGATCTGTTGGGTACTTCTCCAAGCAACCAAGATTGGAATCTGTTGGAGACAGGATGCTGGACTTGATGGACTATTGGTCTGACCCAGTATGACACTACTTATGTTCTAAGGTGAACACTATGCTGCATTAAATCTCTATTATTTGCAAATGTAAACCTTTCCAGCAACGTGCAGATAGCTAATGTTTACTTGCCAAGTACTGCTGATTCTCTCTTGGGTTATTCTTCCAAGAAGGCATTTTTTGGTTTGGTTTGGTTTTGTTAAAAAATTGTGAAGAAAACAAAAGATTCTGCTCTCCAAACCTTCATTTCTTCTTTTTGAAAGCACCCACACAGACTGGGTTTATCTAAGGCTAAGGTGAAAACGTTATACTGGGAGCCCCTTGACTGAATATTGGCAGCAATTTACTGGGTTGTTTGGATTATATCACCAATCATCAATGTTACATACTCAGTTTGCATCACACGTTGGCAAAGTTTACCGCTGGAAAACATCAGGACAACATGATTCACCTTCAGAACAAAGATCACTGTGTATAAGAGAAGCCTGCTGAAAGTTCTTGGAATTGAATGACAGAACTGATAGATTATAGACTGAGAGGAATCTTTTTCTCCAAAGTCTGCAAGAGACTGTGTGTGAAAACAAATGAGACAGTAGCCCGCGTTAGCCCGGGAGTCACCTGCTTGTTAGTTCACACGCTGCCAGATGCTTGTCCGTGTCCGCCTCAGCGTGGGCGGCTGGCTGCTATGGTACATGTGGGCTGGAGACGGTTAGTGATGCAGCCCAGGCAAAGGCCCGGTTGGGTGAGGGCACGTCTGTGGGCCCCCCATCAGCTTCTTGGTGGCAGTTCTCCCCAGGGGCCTAATCCTGCTGCACAGCAGGGGTCTGTGTGTCCTGTCACATATGGACAGTTCCTCAGCCAATCCATGGCAGTCCACAGACCCGGCTTACTGGGGGTGGGGGGTGGGGGTGAGCAGGGTGCTTGTGTGAACTGCCCTCCACACCATTCCGAGGAGTGGCTCTTCCTTGGGGCGGTCCAAAGAGACACCTCACCCCCATCTCATTTGTTTCCACCCTTTGTTACCTTATAAAGCAAAAACGTAGCTTCAGCAGGATTAGGAACAGACCAATGCCTTGTGTTGAAAAGGCATTGGGTGACTCACTTGAACTTTGAGGAAACTATAGGACAAGTTACTAGTAATCTTAAGTCCCTCCCCATGGCCCTATTATTTAATGACATAACTGCTATGCTAGCAATTATTTGCAGTTGGCTTGCTGTCTCTCTCACACATGATGGGAGGATATTTCTATCAGATGGTGTCCCAACCCTGAAGTGGAATGTGCCAACTCATATTTTTATCCTTTCAAACACTGTTCAACCCCGGGGCAGTGGCTAGAGCAGGGATTCTCAACTTGGTCTTTGGGAGCACCAAAGTGCTCGGGTAATGGGTGAAAGTGCTCTCCAAGCTCATTCATGCAAATGATGCAGTGCTCCCAGTGGGCCTTTGAATTGATCACTATGAAAGTGATGGAGACAAAGTAGTTCAGATGATCTCTTTTATTGGACCAACTTCTGTTGGTGAGAGAATGCAAGCCTTGGGGCCACACAGGGTCCATCCTCAGGCGACGTCAGTGATGATGGCTAATTTCTAGTAGGATTTGGGAAGATGAACAATCCAGAAAGGAATTATCTACAGAACACTGAAAGTAAAACAACACTTAAAATTACCTTGAAAAAGTGCTTGTGAAGACTTGGGCCATTTTTAGACGAGCGCGGCGGCGCCCGCGCTTGTTTCTTAAAAAAGCCGGCAGCCCGTTCCACACGTGACGCTGCCGCCGAATACGCGCATGCGCGGCTGACGCGCATCCATTTCCGGGCGCGAACTGACCGGGTCGGCGATCGAGGCTGGTCATACGCGGCCGGAAATGGAAGCACATCGCCCATGCATGCGCGTATTCGGCGGCAGCGTCTCGTGTGGAACGGGCTGCCGGCTTTTTTGAAAACAAGCGCGGGCGCCGCCGCGTTCGTCTAAAAACGGCCTTGGGCGTCTTTGTATATGTTACAGGTAGATGTAACGTGCCAGAAATATATGTAATCCCTGTGCACTGTATACGGTGCCTGCAGATAGGTTTGGTCTAATGCAGGGGTGGGGAACCTCAGGCCTAGGGGCCAAATGCAAGTTCTTATGTGGCCCCTTATCAGTTCCTGGATCTGGTCCCTGGATCCAGTTTCTACACCAAAGCATGGAAAAACAGCTCAGATTAAGGGAGCAGAGATGAGGGCATGTACACAAGGATAAGAGGCAGATCCATGACATAGATGCATGATCTGAAGCCTCCTTTTCTTGACTGATCCCCTTATTCAGTCCTGCCTCCAATTTCTATGTAGCCCTTGGAGCTCGTACTCATTTTCAAAGTGGTACTTGGGAGGGAAAAGGTTCCTCACCCCTAGTCTAATGTGTTCACTACTAGATAAATGTTATACTTTATGAATTTTACATGGTGCCAATCAGCTTTTTGACAATTTGTAAAATACTAGGTGAAATTATATACTTTCCCTAGACATTTTATACATTTCGCAGGGATTTCATACAGTGCTGAGGGATGTTGAAGCTAATAGGTGAAACACAGTCATGTATACAACACAGAAATGTATTCAAGCCCTGGGCCATACAGTGGGTAAAAACAGACATGATGGCAGCAAGGTGGGGGAGGGGGCAATGCCCCCTTCCCACAGAGAGATCATTGACACAGGATGGGAGTCCATAGCTCAAAGTTAAAAAAAAATCCCCTGCTGAGAGCTGAGCCATTGGCTTTAATGGATGGAGGACTATGTCCCTAGGCACTGGATACAATTCCTGCTGATTAGCACTTTGGCATTGTACTCACTACCTAGGCATTCTACAAGATGCTCAAATCTAAACTTCCCTGCCTTTAGCTAGGGAAAATATAGAAAAAGAGTCCATACTTTACTCATCAGACAGTTATCTCTTACAGTAACTAGGATAGTGCAGAAAGATTCACAAGTAGATACTTTGAATATGATTTTTACACATTCTATATGTTACCTAAGCATTCTGCAGAATACCAGATTTTAAGATGTTGCGTTAACCTATATAATCTATTTTAGGCATGTGCGTACAGCTGTGCCCAGACTCAAAGGGCAGACCTGACCCAGCCTGTGCTGGGATCAAACCAAGCCTGGTTCCAACATGAGCCAGTTTATTGCTAAGCCAGTATTTCAACTTTGGTCTTCAGGTCCAAGTTCAGTACCTCATCCACTAAGCTACCCTGGCTCTCATTTACGACACCACAGATTAAGACTAGAGTCTCACCAATCTTGTAAAAATATTTTTGCATCCTCACACCCTCCATAATTAAGTTTTCTTTGTCTGTCCCTTTAAGTCCAGACTGCCCATCACAATGGGCGTCTTCACATGGACACCTGCTCTGCCTCTGCCCCGCCTCACTCCTGGGCAGGCTGTCCATTTAAAGGTGGCCCGCCAGGTGTTCAGATGGAGCAGAGACGAGGCAGGCTGCCATTTTCTGGGGCTGTCCCACCAGCGGTGCTCCAGAACCTCCCGGAGCACCACCAGCAGAGCGGGCAGCCCAACCTCGGGACAGTGGCTAGAGCAGAGATTCTCAACCTGGTGCTCGGGAGCACCAAAGTGCTCAGGCAATGGGTGAAAGTGCTCTCCAAGCTCATTCATACAAATGATGCAGTGCTCCCAAGTCATCACTTACATCACACTCAAGTGCTCATGCCTGGGAAAAGGTTGAGAATCCCTGGGCTAGAGGCAGGGCTGCCGTCCGTCTGCTCGGCAACAGTTGCTGCAGTCCTGCTCTCAGCTGGAGGTTGCCCTGGCAACACTATAGCATTGCAGGTGATTTGCCCGCAATGCTATGCTGTGGGGGAGTGGCACCACGCTGGTGGACCGTGGGTCTCGGTAGCTTCTGAGTCCATTTAAAATGGACCCAGGTGTGGCTGCAAGTGGGCAGACCTGAGGGTGTACCCTTGCGTCTGTGCGAAGGTATCCTGTCTGTCATATCCAAGAGCCCTTAATATAAGCTTTTTAATTAACTTGCCTGTATGCAAAACATGTCACCCTGTGACCAGGTATGACATCTCAAGCGGTTTAGAAAAAGCCAAAACCAAGAGAGGTTTTTATTTCACACAAACTTGGGAGGTAGGTGTTTCAGATGTGTTTTTCCTCCCTGAAATTCTGAATTTTAAGGACTCTATCTCAAGATGTGAGCATTAGTCAAATACAATTCAATATGCCAAAAATTCAATTAATTTTGACCTTTTTACAGGGCCAAAATCACTCATGAAGTGTCCACTTAGGTGCAAATTTTCTCAGAATTTGTTTAATGGTGCAGCTGAATAGTTTTCAGAATATAGTTTGTGAACTTATCCCAAACCATTTACTTCCATTATTTCCTACTCACTGTCATTTGATGTGCCCTTGGTTGATGATTAGATGACAGAATCTGTATGACCGTGGAATAAGGAGTGGCAAATAACTAGTAAAATGAGATCAGTGGGTTGTAGGAGCCCTGGAATCTGGACCCGTTTTTTTTAAGGTGGCACTGATGGTCCCTGGGGACCCTCAGAGCCATTCCCAGACGTCCACTGCCCTGGACAATGTTATTCACCCTGTCCAATGGGTATTCTGGTTTTGATAATATATTTACATACACTCACACATAATATGCAGTATGCCACGTTACTATATCGTTACGGGAGGCTGTCCACCATGTTCACAGGTTGACTTTATAGCGAGCTGCTACTGCACTTCATTAATATTCTAACTATTGCAACAACTTTAGTCTGGAACACACCTCTCTCTCTCTCAGAAATGCTGTTCAAGTGCTTTTCATTCTAGTGCATTTACACTATGAAAAGTCAATGGTACCAAAGTCTATATGCATTGCATGCAAAACCAAACTGCCAGTAAAACTGACCTTAAAGCCCTTCAACTTCTACGCAGCCCACAGAGCTTGTATTGATTTTCAAAGTGACTCATAGGAGGGGAAAGTGGGGTATGTGTACTCTGGGCAGCCACCCATCAGCTGTTAGAGCAGACCTTGGGGCAGATGAGGGGGATCAGCCCCTGTGTCCCCGGCTGTACAAGTAGCCACTCCAGCTGGGGACACTGGGGCTGCTCCTCCTTCTCCCAGAGGTCCCTGTCAAGTCCCAAGCCTCTCAGAGGGCTTACCGCCCATTTAAGACTGCCCCCAGGAAGCATGGGGGCATATGAGACACTGTGTCTTTAAGGTTTGAAGAATGGAACGCTACCTTGACAACAGAGTGATGTGCCATTCAGCTGTGGAGAAGACTGTGTCCTATTTAAACCCTACTAGGCATCCTGCTTTGCTGGGTGTTCTGGGAATTACTCTCAGCAACGAATACCACATTCACACCTGATGCCTGGCATTGTTAAAATGATGCGCAGCCAAAGGCGCGGCAGTGGGGAGGAGCCCGATGCCGGCAGTAGCACCAGTGCGAATGGGGTTCTGCTGCGGCTTTGCTTGCACATGACAGGGTGCAAAATCCAGCCCTGTCATACATAGACTAGCTGCGGCAGATCCCCGTTCACATCAGCTCTACTTCCGTCATCGGGCTCCTCCCCGCTGCCACGTCTGTACCTCGCGTCACTCTAAACGCGCCGGAGCATCAGGTGTGAATGTGGTTTAAGACTGGCTTGTTGGGTTTCTCTGTGTCTTGGTGAAGTGTTGTCTTCATCTCTGTGTCTGCTGTAGTCTCCTGTCCCATGAGTAGCTTGGCTCCTGGACCAAGCAGTGTGTTTTGTGTTTGCACCCATTCATCTTTATTCCCTTCCCCTCTTGTGCTACCTTCCCGCCCACCCCTCTTTGGATCTAGGTTATTCCTTAGCGTGCTTCCCACAAGTTAGGAGCACACCCCCTTGCCCCTCACCCTTATCACAGTGGAGTTCCTACTGCCTTTTGTGTGTGTAACTGTGGTAATTAGCTATTCTACTATTTATTAGCTTCCCCCTGCTGCCATCTAGTGGGCTCAGGAGTAATCCCAGGTCTCCACCCCTAATGATGAATCAGGCCGCTTTTAGACGAGTGGCGCTCACTCGCGGGATGTCATCACGTGACTTTTCAAATTACCACAAGCGGCTTTTAGATGAGACTTCTCGCACATCATCGCCGCTTGCACATTCTTTTAATACCGTGGATTAAATACCTCAATCGAGTTTAATACCTCAATCAAGGTATTTAATCCGTGGTATTAAAAGAATATGCGAGCAGCGATGACATGCGAGAAATCTCATCTAAAAGCAGCCAGCGGTAATTTGAAAAGTCATGCAATGACATCCCGCAAGTACACACTGCTTGTCTACTGTAACGCACTCTATGTGGGGCTTCCCTTGACGCTGGCCTGGAGATTGCAGCTAGTGCAGAATGTGGCGACCCGTCTCCTAACAGAGATGGGCCGATGAGAGCACGTAACACCGGTGCTCCATGCGCTGCACTGGCTGCCTGTAATGTGCCGAGCCAGGTTCAAGGTGTTGATATTGATCTATAAGGCCCTGTACGGTCTTGGACCTGGATACCTCAGGGACCACCTCACCCTCCATGACTCAGGACGGACTCTCCGGTCCACCGGGGGCACCCTCTTGGAGGTCCCCTGCGTAAAGCGGGGGGCTACAATGGAGAGGGCGTTCTCGGTGGCTGGGCCCCGGCTGTGGAACTCCCTCCCAGAGGAAGCACGACTGGCCCCGAATCTTCTGGCCTTCGGGCTTGCAAGACATGGCTGTTCTTCCAGGCCTTCGGAGGCAGGGAGGGGAGGGTGCGCTAATTTTTTGTATGGGGGTATTTTAAAATTGTTTTAAATATCTGTGTGGATTTTATATTGTGATTGTTTATTTTATGTTGGAAGCCACCCCAAGATGCCATAGGCATAGCGGGTGGCATATAAATGGAATTAAATAAATAAATAAATTGTCTAAAAGCAGCCATAGGCTGATAATTCTGCCTCTGGGATATAGCCACAAGATATCCTGAAGGGGTTATTACTTAGCCCAAGGATTTCTGGTGCGATCTCTCCCTCCTCCTAACAGTCCCTTTCACTGCTGCTGCTCCGCCTCCCTGGGGTTTGCTCCAACAGATGATGGGTGAGTGGTCAGGGCATGCACCTGCCCCCTGTTGGTCCAACAGCTGAGTGGTGGCAGCTTCCTCTGGCAGCCTGATCCATACTGGCAGCATGGCCTTGTCCACAGTTTTGGTGGACCTGTATGTGGGTGAGGTTGCCAGGGCCCTTTCACTCAGGAGGTGCCCATGAGAGCCGGTTGGGCTGGGTTAACCTGCCTGGCGTGATCCGCTTTTCTGGGGATGACACTGTGCAGCAGAGCAGCCACTGTTCAGACAGGCAGGTGGATCACCGTTCCGAGAGGTGGGCAGTCCCTGCCCCGTGGTGGGGATGGCAGGACGGAACAGATGTATTGGCCTGAGTTGGCCCATGTGGGCAGCCCTTTACCCAGAATGGGTGCCTGGGATCTTCAAGAGGATTCATTCTGGGCCAGCCATCTACCTTCCCTGAGACAGCCATCTACCTGCCCTGGTAGGGTTGCCACCTATGCAAATTTTAAGGAACACTTATGAAAAATACATGTTGCAGGGCCTGCACATGTATTTTTCATACATGTTCCTTAAACATTTGCATAGGTGGCAACCCTAGTTCCTGACCAAGATCTGGTGGCGCGGGACCACACTTGCGGTAAGTCCTGGGCCACAGACGGTCATAGCAGGCCCACATTGTATCTGTTCTTCTTACCCAAGGAGTGCATAAGGAAGAGTAATTATTCTTCATTACAAGACATTCAAAATAGTTGCTTGTTGAAGATTTCAAATGCATCCTGTGACTCTGCCTCAAGGTTTCATAATTAACACAGCCACAAAAATAGGTGGAAATTTGCCACTAAATGCTAGTCAGTCTAACATACATTATCAAGCATTTATTTTCTATCATCTCCAAAACATACAAAAAGAATTAATCATGACTATTACACAGCTGATTCCATGTGCTGTGATGAGGTAGGACTTCACTTTCGTATGCCGTTTTCAAATTAGATGCATCCACACATGTCCACCCATGGGACATGCGTGGGAGAATCTCATTTGAAAGTGGAGGTGTGTAGGCGTGAGCTCCTGCAACCCACACATCCCCACCCACCTTCACCCCCCACCCCACACACGGAGCAACCAGAGAAAAGACAGGTTGCTCTGTGCATGGAGGTGGGCGTGCACCCATCTGCTCCTCCCCCCCATGCACAGCACCTGATGCGGCACTCCACCAGCTGCACATGGACCGCCCCCACCCCCCAGTGGAGATCCATTTAAAAACAGCCTTAGTGTTATCTTCTGACTTCCCACTAAGGAGAATCACAAAGAAATGTGTATAATTGTAACCTAAAAGACTAGTCTGATCAAGCCAGCTCTGCTATAGGCATAAATAGGGATTTTGCACTTATGCCCCCAAAGAAGTCAAAAGTTAGATGAAGACACCAGACTCAAAAAACAACTATATTACCCAGTTTCACTCAATTCAAATTGATAACTGTTGCTTGTGTGCAGTTTTCTCATTTTCAGATTGATCCATTTAGATCGCTCATCTGTTAAAGATGGCTTCCTTGAAACTGCCAAAAAATAGAGAAATAGAGAAAAGCCAGAACTGGAGAGCCTGAAACCCTATTGGCACAAGCAACAAACGAGTCGTGCTGAAGAGAGAACGAGTTAACCTATTCATAGCATCCAGAGACTGAAACTCCAGTGGAGAGGGAACAATATTGTCTCAGAGTATTCATATTATTGAATATATCTATAAATTCTAGTTTATGCACAAGAACAGCTGACAAACATCACAAGCTGGAGTGTATGCTGTGTAGTGCAATTTTACTAATTTGTCACCAAATTTTTCCCAGGTGCAAAGTGGAACAGAATGCAATGCAAGGCAACCCCATGCACAGGATCCAGCTTCAACTGTCATCCCCGCACAATCCTGCATCCAGGAACTGCTAGTAATTATTTTTAAAGTGTTGCAGGAAAGCATACCTCCCAATATTTTGAGTGACCAAGTAAGGTCAAGCCCCAGCACCTCGGCAAGTAAGATCTGCCCCATCCTGTACTTACATGCACAAACACATGCACTGCCCAACCTCCTAAGTGCATAACAAAGCTCTCCTGTCTCTATCTCTTCCTTGCTATCCCTCCCTCCTAAAAGAGGGACAGCGGGATTCAGCACCCAAAGAGGGACTTTGGGGAGGAATGGAAAAGTGGGCGAAACCACATGAGATGCAAACCCAGTCTGGGCAGTGTTACCCTCACAGTCGGAAGCGCATTGTATGGCTGGTGGCCGTCAGCTGTTCACCCAGACCTGCCCCACCCCTGGGGGTGGCATCCAGCTACTATGCGATGTGTCAGCCGGGGAAGGCCGGGGACGTAGAGTGTAGTAGCATTGTCCGAAGTCAGGTACGGCTGCCTAAATTGTGTTAATGGGCCTCATCTTGTGTGGTCAGTCCCTGTGCTGCCCTGCCATGAGGCGGAGTCTAAGGATTGGGCCTGGGCCTGCCTAGCCAACAGCTGACCGGGGAAGGGGGCCTGGACAAGCACGCATGCGTGCACTTCCTGTCTGCACAACAGCTGTTGGGGGGAGGAGGCTGAAGGCATGTGCATGCTTCTCCCACCCACCCAACAGTTGATTGGGGGGGACTGATCAGCTATCTGTTGGGAGAGTGGAAGGAGCACATGTGCTCGTCCATGCTCCCTTTCCCCCGATCAACTGTTGGGTTAGCAGGAGGAGTGCACACGCTTCTCCAGGCCTCCTCCCCCTGATCAGCTGTTGGGTGGGTGGGAGAAGAGTGCACACAGTACTCCATTCCCCATCACCAGTCTAGCAGCAGCGGGTGAGATCCTGCAGTGCAGCAGGAGTCTGGACATCCAGCCTCATATGGCATTGGCTGGCTCCTCGGCCCCACCCATGGCTTGGAGGGGCTGGTGACAGCTACTCCAAATAACTTCCCTGTCCTCTTTCAAATACCTCTTTAAATTGAATTTTCCTGTAGCCATTCTAGTGCTAATTACCCCTCTGAAGCTATCTGCTCCTATCCTTGCTGTGATCCAGAAATATCTGCGTGATGCCTGTCTGAATTACAACGTCAACCCCATGGCCAGCATTCACTTATAGGCTGACATTATGCAATGAACACCTAGGGCACTGGTCAAACAATACTAGACCCTATTCCCAATTACATTTTGGCCTATTTACACCAGAGTTGGTAGAATTATTTTTTTCCAGAGGAAATTTTCAAAAACATACCTATTGGAATATTTTTGTCTTGAAGAGTTCAAAATGCAAATATATTTTATCTTTCACAACTGTAATTTTCTTTTCCCAAACCCCAATGTTTTCTGTTGCCAAAAGTTGATAGAAAAAAAATATGTGTTTTTCAGCACAAAGTTGCAGAACATCTAACGTCTTGGTTTGCACGACATTTCCACAGACAAAATGTACTGAAAATTGAAGAAAATCAGGTTTCTGCTACCAAAAAGATTCTGGCTTCTGTGGCTGAAATTAATTAACAATTAAGCATGAAGAATTCAGGGGGTTTTCCAGTTAAAAGTATTGAGATTGCAAAGTCTTCACCACATCTTTGATTTATTTAGAAGCGGGTACGGGACTATTTTTATATATTTTTAAAGTTTCAAAGAAAATAAGGCTTGGCGTGTTGGTCCAATAAAAGATATCACTTTAAAGATATCATGCTATGTTAAAACTAATCATAAAACCTTTTTCAAGTACATCAGAAACAGGAAGTCTGCTAGAGAGTCAGCTGGGCCCTTACATGACCAGGGGCTGAAAGGGGTGCTTAGGGAGGAAAAGGCCATTGCAGAGAAGCTGAATGAGCTCATTACTTCCATCTTCACTGCAGAGGATGTTGGGGAGATGCCCACGCCAGAATCTTACTTTGTAGACAGTGAATTTGAAGAGCTGTCACAAATCAACGTGACTCTGGAGGAGGTTCTAGAGCAAACTGACAAATACTGACAAATCACCAGGACCAGATGGTATTTATTCACCCCAGAGTTCTGAAGGAACTCAAACATGAAATTGCAGATTTACTGTTAGTAATTTGTAACCTATTGCTAAAATCTGCCACTGTACCTGAGGACTGGAGGGTAGCAAATGTAATCCTGATATTTAAAAAGGGATCCAGAGGCGATCCTGGAAACTACAGACCAGTAGGCTTGACGTCTGTGCCAGGCAAAATGGTGGAAACTATCATTAGGAACAATGGATTTAGCAAAGGTAAGTCATGCCTCACTAATCTGTTTGAATTATTTGAGGGTGTAAATAAGCATGTGGACAAGGGAGAGACGGTAGATATAGCGTACCTGGATTTCCAGAAAGCATTTGATAAGGTCCCACATAAAAGACTCTTGAGAAACTTAAAAAGTCATGGGATAGGAGGTAGTGTTTTACTGGTCAGTAACTGGTTAAAGGATAGGAAACAAAGAGTAGGACTGAATGGTCAGTTTTCACAATGGAGAGATGTAAAAAGTGATGTGCCCCAAGGATCTGTACTGGGACCGGTGCTGTTTAATCTATTCATTAATGATCTGGAAAAGGGCATTAAGAGTGAGGTGATCAGATTTGCGGATGACACCAAGTTATTCAAGGTAGTAAAAACACGAGCATACTATGAAGAACTGGAATAGGATCTTACGAGACTGGGTGCCTGGGCATCTAAATGGCAGATGAGATTTAATGTGGACAAGTGCAAAGTGATGCACATAGGGGAAAATAACCCAAACTATGAGTACGTAATGCTGGGTACTAAGCTAGGAGTTACCACTCAGGAAAAGGATCTGGGGGTGATTGTGGATAATAGACTGAAATCCTCAGCCCAGTGTGCAGCAGCGGTCAAAAAAGCAAACAGAATGTTAGGAGTTATTCGTAAAGGGATAGAGAAAAATCTGAGGATGTCATAATGCCTCTATACAAATCAATGGTGCAACCACACCTGGAATATTGTGTGCAGTTCTGGTTGCCCCATCTCAAAAAAGACATAGCTGAACTAGAACAGGTACAGAGAAGGGCAACAAGAATGATAAAGGGTATGCAATGGCTTCCGTACAAAGAAGCGGCTTGACAAGCTGGGTCTCTTCAGCTTAAAGGAGAGAAGACTCAAGAATGAGAGGGGACATGATAGAGGTTTATAAAATCTTGAGTGGTGTGGAACGAGTAGATAGGGAACAGTTATTTAACCTCTCAAATAGTACTAGAACTAGGGAAGACTCCATGAACCTAGCTGCTGGCAGTTTTAAAACAAATAAGAGGAAGCACTTTTTCGCTCAATGCATAATTAACTTATGGAATTTGTTGCCAGAGGATGTTGTCAAGGCCAGTAGTATAGCTGGGTTTTAAGAAGGCCTGGATAAGTTCTTGGAGAGTAGGTCCATTAATGGCTACTAACCAAGTAGCTTACGGAATGAACTTACTGTCAGGAGCTGAGAGTGATCAATGGGGAATGGATTGCCCATTGTAACTGTTGGTTCTTCTCCCATGTGATCAAGATTGGCCACTGTCGGAGGACAGGATGCTGGGTTTGATGGACCATTGGTCTGACTCAGAATGGCACTACTTATGCTCTTATGTTTACTACTTTGTCTCTATTGCCTAAAAAGTTTCATTCAGAATATTTTGACCAACTCTAATCTACACCATTCTGGCAGTGTAAAGGGAGCTCTAAGGGAAGATAAGTTTAGTTTACATGTTACAATGGGTACAATTTGTCTTGGAACCCCTGGAGGTTTATCTAAGCCCAAGCCTGTTCATCTTCTGGAAACTATGGGGTTTGTTTAAAATGAGACATCCCCACGCATGGAAACTCACTGTCCACATGGGGGAGGTCTCATTTAAATATGGGAGTGTGGGGGCACACACCCACCCCATACACAGGGCTCTCTGGGAAATCTGGAGTGCCCCATGAGGGGATGGGTCGGGCAGTGTGTGAACGGGGCGGTTGTGTGTGTGGGGTGCTCATTTGAAGTGCTACCCCATGCATGGCACCCACACACACACACACCCCTTGATCATGGACCCCACCCCATCTCGTTTAAAAACACCGAATGTAAGACCTTTCTATCTGGCCAGGCGTTTGGCAAGCAGAGATTGGGGGGGGCTAGGGGAGAGCTTCGGCGGTTAAGGGGACTTTTTAGATGTTTTTATTGATTGTAAGCCACCCTAAGCCTTTATGGGAAGGGCAGCATATATTTAAATGAATACATAATCACAATGGCATTATTATTTATATAGCACCAGCAATGTAACTAGCACTGAACAATTGTTATTCAAGACAGGTCCTTGTCCCAAGGAGCGTCAGTGTAAAGGAGGAACTGGTCAGCCTTGCATTTTACTTTGAGCTGTATGAATAATTGCAGTATGTTCTTTATTTATTTATGCATTTATTTATGTATTTATTTATTTTTAATTTCTATCCCGCCCATCCTGCCACATGTTGAGGTGAAAGGTGTAAAGGCAGAGTATTATGATACCTTTGTAATAATTATAACTCCACTACTGTAAATAGTCCCATTGACTTCAGTAACAGACTACTCAGAGTAGTAAAGTTAAGCATGGACATTATTATTATTATTAACAAACATTTATATAGCGCCAGCAGTGTACCTGGCACTTTACAAAGTAATAAAATAGACCCGGTCCCTGCCCCTACGGCTGGACATGTTTGCAGTCTATATTTCTACAAGTCAAACTAGATTTTTAAAACAGGTACAATACAAAGCTTTCCTTCTCAAGTGGCAAACTTGTTAATAGATTTTAAAGGGAGATGATTCACTTATCTGATAGCCAGAAGGGACCATTATGATCATCTGACCTCCTGAATAATATAGGCTATACAATTTCACCCAGTAACTCTTGCATGTAGTTCATGGCAGAGTGAGAGGGGGCGGGACTACCATCGTCCCTGCAGTTTCTGGGGGTGGGACGCCAGCTGGGAGCCAGTTGGGTTTGCCTCCTCCCCCCGCCCCAGCATTGTCCGTGGCTCCGCTCGCTCTCCCACCCATTGTCGGGGCTAGGAGCCAGGCTGCAGGGACTCCACCCCCTCTCCCGGTGGCAGAGGGAGAGAGGGCGGGACCACCATCTTCCCTACGGTTTCTAGGGGTGGGGCGGTGGCCCCAGTAGGGGTCCCTCAGTGGCGTGCCTTTAGAGGGCCTTTGGGTGTGGCCCTTGGTGAGGGCCTGAGTGAGCTGGGGTGTGGGGTCCTGCCTGTTTGGTAGTAAACTGTGGGGAGGGTTTGTATTGAGGGATACTTGTTTAAAGGGGGGAAGTGTGGGTGGTGATTGGTGGGGGTTTCTTTCTTTCTTTATTTTATAGTGAGGTTGGTAGGGGAAGGGGGATATAGAGGGGATTTGGATTAGGGAGGGGATGACAGTCCAATTTAGGAATGGGTGGGAATCCTCCCCTCGATTGGGGCGGGACAGCCAGAGGGGAGTCAGGGCTGGGGCCAGATGGGGGAGGGGACACAGCCTTTAGGGTCGTGATGGGACGTGGGAGGTATGGTCCGTATGGGGGGCATGCTTGAGCTGGGCGCCAGGACAGGTGTTTAATATCTGTTCCCCACACCACCCCTCTAGCAATGAGGCAGGTGGTTCTGGATCAGAGGGCCCCTGACCATGTGTTGATGCTGGTGAATGCGAGATTGGTAGCAAATAAAGCAACCACGGTCCAGGAATTGATCCTGGACCATGCGGCCAACCTCGTGTGCATCACGGAAACCTGGCTGGACATGGAGTCGGGTCCTATTTTGGCTGACCTTGTTCCAGCTGGGTATTCTGTGCCACATCAACCACGATCAGAGGCACAGGGGGGTAGCGTAGCCATGATTTTTAGGGAGATGGGCTGTTCAGAGGTATCCGGTGCAATCCATAATGGGGGTTGACGACCTCCATCTGGTGTTTGATGTGACAGGGGACAGTTTGGTAGTTCTGCTTGTATACCGTGCGCCCACCTGTACAGCGACCTCCCTGCATGCTCTAGCGGATCTGGTGTTGGGAGTGGTGTTGTGATCCCTGAAGACAGTAGACTTGGGGGACTTCAACAGCCACATCGACGCTGATCTTGGGGGTGCAGAGTGTGAGTTCATGGCCGCCATGGCAACCATGAGCCTGTCCCAGAGGGTCAGTGGCCCAAGACACTGGGGGGGGGGGGG
>QEPC01008677.1:2673871-2692240 GCA_003113815.1 Sphenodon punctatus | reverse complement strand
GGGGGGGGGGGGGGGGGGGGGGGGGGGGGGGGGGGCGACTAAAAAATGTTTAAATAAATAAAGTTTGTAAGTATCTGTAGCCCAATGTTCTCTGAGTGCATTCCCAGGTATACCCTGGCACCTATAGTGATATTTCTCAACCAAAGAACAATACCTTATTCTTGCCCTCTATTATCACCATTCTCTGTGTGATACTCTGGATTCTATTTCCTGTGGTGCTCCCAGATTTCAAGAGGAAAGATCCTTCCGTGTTAGAGCAAAAGTCATACCTGCGACAGGAGAAATCAGAGTGCAAAATGAGCATGAAACAAAACATCTGAGGCAGAACTGAAATGGCTTGTGTGCTCCTCTAGCAATCAATGAAAGCTGAAGGTACAGAATAATTACATCATAGCTAAACTTCTTAATATAATTATTAAATATAGTTTGGAGTCTCTGAAGCTTAGATCCAGACCCAAATTTGGGTTTTTGAAGGACTCTGTGCTCTTGTGTGACCCATTACAGAGATGGCCCTGAGTAATGAAATTCAAAATCAGAACCAGAACCTTAACACAAACAACCCGAAGATGTTTGGGCACAGTATTGTGTTTCTAGGTCCAAATTCTGCATGTGTTTAACTTTACTACTGTGAATAGCCCCACAGACTTTGAGACCCTTTAGGGGAGTACAGTGAAGCATACATGAGCTACTGCACTTGATATTCTAAAATATTTTGGCCCAGGGACTGAGTTCACATTGCTGTATTTTACATTGCTGTAGAAGTTTAAAACAAAATTTAAAAATCTTAAAAACACTTGAAGGTCTGTTGTAGAATTACGATACAATTTCTTTTAGTGCAGGTTCATATGTTTCCATTAAAAGAATGCTGCATGATCTAAATATTTTTGTTCTAAAGGATTATTTATATGTTAAAAATATGGCAAAAACTTCAGTACTATGAACTCGTTGCCCACCAGACATGCAATTAAAAAAAAAAAAATCTTCCAAATAAGCAAAATAAAACAAATTACAACTAGCATTACCTCCCTCCCCCACAGACATCAACATTTAAAAAAATCTGGAGGGAAAAATGAAAGTCGCATTAATGAATGGAAATTTCAAGGGGGAAAATCCTGTTTTCCTTACATAAGAGACTGGCTTTTAATTGAAATATTCACGTGCTGTCCTGGTGGAACTAATTTGGTTTCCAAAGCCTAATTTGGTGCATATGGAAATAAACACGTTGGAATGCTTGTTAAACTGTCCATCTGTAATGTCGTTTTGTGTCATCTAACTTTGTTTTTTGACTTGGCAGATTCTGTCTGTGTGAAAGCTTGTTCAAGCTTGATGTGTTTTTTAAACAACTCAAGATTCTTAAAGATAACAAAGTTAATTCTTATTAGCAAGTTGTTTTCACATGCAAAAACATTTGTTTGCTGGGTTGTCCTTTAAAACCAATTGATTGTGTACTGATAATTACAGTGTAATTATCAATTACATTGATTGTGTACTGATAATTACTGTGGTATTGATAAAAGAAGCATGAATTCTTTCCAAACCACTCTTTATTTCCATAAGTTTCTTGTTTTTTTATATTACTGGAGAAGGCCTATACTACAGATCAAATTAAAATATGTTAATTCCATCAAAGTTAATATGTTAATTAAGTTGATATCTCTTTCAAATGCAGGTTCATATGTTTACATGAAAAGAATGCTACGAGGTTTGAAAACAAGCCACAGGCAGGGACCGCGTCTGATTGTATGTTCTGTACAGCGCCAGGTTTTGCAACTGGAGCTTTATAAATGTTTAATAATAATAATAATAATAATAATAATAATAAAACAAATGGAACTTTAATCTGGGAGCTCTACCACACAGACTTTCTCAGTCTCGGGAAATTCAGTCATTCTAATTTAGAGCAATTAATTTGAATCTTTCAACAGCAGAACAAAGTTAATTTGTCTAGGCTTGCATCTTTTGCCTTATGTGTCCAAGACATTAGGCGTAGGTTTATGGCGAATCAGAAATAATATTATTGTACTTAAACTTGTTTGTGTTTATATTGTTCTGTATTGGATGATGGTGAAAGCTACTAACTTAATACCTGAATCTGAAATTCAGTCAGTCTTTAGAAGGTGACATCTTCTTTCAGTTATAAAGTGTTATCATTTGTGCTCTCCATATGGAAGATCTTACAATTATTCTCCTATCCATCTAAGTCCCTTTGGAGAATGAGGTTTAGGAATAGATTTTCAAAGGCAAAAGTGACATGTGAATCTCCTACATTCTATTTTTACCTTTGGAAATCTACTCCTTAAGCGCCTAAATTAAGACACAAAAGAAAACGTTAGCCTGTGTAAACATAATTGTTCAGACCAGCTTGGATGGGATAAAATATTATTTAAGAGAATTTTCAAAACTCATTCATGAGTTTTCCAAGACCATGCATGAACAAAAGTGGGAGCTTACAAAATAGTTTTCAGTAACGTTTGTACCCATCCACACTGGGGCAAAGTTGTCTTATAAAAAGTAGGTGTCCAAAGCCTCCTTTAAGAAAACAAAAACATGGGGGAAAACTGTAGTTTTGATACTGCCTATTCTCATTCTTCTGAGCTTTACAGTCATTCATCAGTACATAACACAGAGCAATATTAACTCTTGGATGGTTTGACACAAATAGGCAGCAGTCCACCTTGAGTTGACAGGTTTCCACTTTTTCAGGCTACAGTTATGAAAACTATTTCAGAGTAGTCCCATTGACCTCAGTGAGGCTACTCCAAACTAAGCAGTTTCAAGTCTGTAGTCTAATATTTTAGTAGGCCCTCTATCCAGAAGTAGACTACGACCTTTTTGATGAACGATACATCCTTAACAAAATAAAAGACAGTTATTCTTTCTGTAGTTCTCTACATACCCACCTTTATTTCATTTCACTAAATCCCATACCCATCTTAATTTCATTTTACTAAATCCCAGTATACCCATTTAAAAAGCCTTCGCATTTGTGATCATTTACTTCAGTTGAGAAATATGATATCACACAATGATCTTACATTTCAACATCCAATTGAGATTGGATAACGTATGGAAGTGCAGAGATATACAAGTGGGACTAAACTGAAGCTATTGTTATGACATCTTTGTTTTAGACGTGGAAGTTGCTTAAGACATGCAACCAGAGATTGAATGCTTCTCAGCAATGGTGTCTAAGAAGGATTATCAGAATCCACTGATGGGATAACTACACTGGAGAAGTGCTACAATTCACAAGTTGGTAGTTGAAGACCAGACAGTGTGTAGCAGAGGAGACCAATGATTTGGTCATATAGTATCAGATGACTTGTGAAAGGACTGCAAAACACACACTGAACTGGGTTCTTTCTGGTTGGAAGCAGAAGCGGGAAACCAACAGAAGATGGAGCACAGGAAAAGTTGTTGTTGGAACTAAAGTAATTTATAGGACAGGGATTTAGTACTGGGCGGGGCAGAGGACAAGGAAAGAAAGGTAGGAATGACAATGAATGCTTTCTTTGTCATTAGGCACTAGAAATTTTATTTTTATACTCTACCTATACAAAAGAATATAACTTTATCTTGCAATCAGGGCAAAAATGATATCTAAAAATGGTTTTAGAGGTGAAATGGTTATCCACCGCTATCCATTACTGGCTTGATCTACAGTGTCTGCTCCAGCAAGGACTGATTACCAAGTAGCATCCATTTATGGTTCAGCAGATTAACTGTTCTTACATTCATACATTCGCTCTGCTCCCTTCCTCCCAGCTTTCAAATCCCTCCTGAAAACCCACCTCTTCCATCAGGCTTTCCCTAGCTTGTCATGAGTGATAACTGCATCTTTCCCCCCTCACTCAGAACCTAATTCCCTGTAAGTAAGTGAAGCACGTGAGCCTGCAACTTCTCAGCCTCATGAATGTACTCTTGTCTTTCGTGATGTTCACCTCTCCCTTGTATTTTATTTATTTTATTTTATTTATTTCAAAGCATTTATATCCCGCCCCTCCTGCAAAGCAGCCCGGGGCAGCTCACAACACAATTAAAACAATAAAATACATTAAAATTCAATAAAAAACAACATATATTTCATATAAAAATATAAATATAAACAGGGCTTAGCAAAAAAAGGGGTAGGGGATTAAAAAAGACCCTCCCTACCCTCCCCCAAAGGCCTGGGCAAACAGCCAGGTCTTACAGTTCCGCCGAAACGTTAAAAGGCTTGGGGCCAGGCGAGCTTCCTCCGGAAGGGAGTTCCACAGCCGCGGCCCCACCACCGAGAATGCCCTCTCCATCGTGGCCCCCCGCTTAACACGGGGGACCTCTAAGAGGGCACCCCCGGCAGACCGCAGGAGCCGTCCTGGAGCGCGAAAGGCGAGGCGGTCCCTAAGGTATGAGGGGCCAAGACCGTATAGGGCTTTATAGATCATCACTAGGACCTTGAACTTGGCCCGGCACGCTATCGGCAGCCAGTGCAGAGTTCGGAGCACCGGTGTAATATGCTCCCGGCGACCCGTCCCCGTAAGAAGACGAGCCGCCGCATTCTGCACCAGCTGCAGCCTCCGGGCCAAGAACAAGGGAAGCCCCACGTAGAGCGCGTTGCAGTAGTCGAGCCTCGAGGTGACAAAGGCATGGATGAGGGAGGCCAGGTCCGGGCCAGAGACGTACGGACGCAGCCTACGCACCAGATATAGCTGGCGGAAGGCAGCCTTAGCGACTGCCTCCACCTGCCACTCCAGGCGCAGGTCTGCGTCCAATAACACCCCCAGACTCCGGACCTGCTGAGCTACAGGAGGGCGAACCCCCCCAACCAGGGGGGCCACCACCCCCTTCGCCCTCCCTACCACCATCACCTCCGTCTTATCTGGGTTGAGCTTCAGTCTGCTCCGCCGCATCCAATCCGCCACGGCCTCCAAACATTGGGATAGCACCGAGATAGCAGGGTCTGGGTCAGTAGAAAAGGAGAGGTACAGCTGGGTATCATCAGCATACTGGTGACAACGCACCCCGAACCCTCTCACGACCTCTCCCAAGGGCTGCATATAGATATTAAATAACAGCGGAGACAGGATCGATCCCTGCGGCACGCCACACAGTAAAGCGCGGGGGCTCGATGTTTCAATGTATCCCCCTCCCTTGTCTCTCAGATTGTAAGCCCCTTAGGAGTAGGGACCTGTCTCTGACTGTGGATTGTACAGTGCCAGGTACATTACTTGTGCTATATAAATATTATAATAATAGTAATACCACCACTGTGATGGTGTCCCATCACAACCACATTACCACATAATACTGCAGTGTGTCATTTACCATATTGCTCTTTACCAAATTGCCCATAATTCCTTTCCTGTTTACTCACCCCACCCCTACTCTGAACCTGGTTTCAGTCTACTGATGGCATCACAG
Source organism: Sphenodon punctatus (assembly GCA_003113815.1). Lineage (NCBI taxonomy): Eukaryota > Metazoa > Chordata > Lepidosauria > Sphenodontia > Sphenodontidae > Sphenodon > Sphenodon punctatus. Next base: position 2,686,840 of record QEPC01008677.1, on the reverse strand, counting down.
TATTATCCTATTATTCAGATTGACAGCTAGCCATTGCCGTAATCGGTTAATGGCCAGTGGTAACCATCAAACTATCCAGAATGGCAGATGTGAACCATGGATAACAAACTTATCATTCATTTCAAATTTACTCTGGGCTTCACACCCTGTATTACTTTTATAGGACTGACTATAATGTTGATACAAATAAATGTAAATCAAATTAATTACTGCAAGCTGGCCAACAGTTTGAAAAACTACTTTTAATTCCAATAGCATGATAGACTGCATCAAAATAACTCTTAACTGTCATCAGCATACCAATCATAAGTTAATTCAATATGTATTTCCCCCCTGTAATTTCCAATTCAGCCATAGAGGACCATTATTTAACAACGCGGAACTAGTTGGGCAAATGAAATAGGCAAACAAAAGTAGACGTCTCCCAACAACTTTCCCAATCCTGCTTGGATTCTTAATGTCAGAAGTTTTGTGATGGAAAGAGGAAAGCTTCAGTTGAACTTAACAATAGTCACTGTTTGTGTTGTACAGATGCTTGGAAAAGAACAAACTAAAACGAAGGTATAAAAATCCATCTTGGCTCTGACTGTCTTCCAGTTACTTCAACTGTCATTTTGCTGCATGTGTCTTTGTATAACTTCAATTATGCACTTTCATTGGAATGTAACACTGTTTAATCAGTTGCTTCAAATTATTCACTATGTAAAATAACTAGGTGTCAGTTATCACTTCAGAAGCATGTATTATCATGGAGAAATCCCAAAGGTCTTCATCTCATAAATTTCATCAGAATTGTGAAATCACCTAGCACATAATGTAAAGGAGTTCTGTTTACAAGGGTGTTTGTGGGGGGGTTCTAGGGAGGGAGGGAGTTGAGGATACAGGAGGGTGGGTGTGTGTGTGAAGAGGGGTTGGGGTGTGTTTTATATTTTTGTATTTTGGTTTGTTTTGTGTGTGTCTTATATTTGCATTTTAATATTTTAATATTGTAAGCCGTCCTGAACCACCTTTGGCAGGAAGGGCGAGGTAATAAATTTAAATAAATAAAGCTATTTTGTAAGAGGACTTCAGGAATGATTTTTTGATCATTAGAGTTAAGTGAATTCTTAATATGTTTACTGTTGACTTGAGGTTGCTTGCCTTCTCCATTTCAGGAGAGTTAATAATGGAGTTGGAGTCAGATGGAAACTTGTAAACATACAAGATACATATAAACCCCTGCACTTTCAGTTTTAACTGATTTTTGCGGAAAAAATCCCATGTTTTACAAAAACTGTTATTCAGTTTTTACTGATTTTCACCTGAATTTTGTATCACTGAAGTACATAAAAATAGATAATTTTATTAGGAAAATACAATACATTGCATTAAATATATGTGCTATGTTCATAAATTAGTTTACATGTATATGTAAAGCTGCCTGTTGGAAGTATCGCAATGTAGTGGAAGATACACACACACACACACACACACACACACACACACACTACATGCACGCACACACACTCAGAGGTGTGTGGACTGTGTGTGTACTGATGAATCTGTCTGTATGTACTGATGAATCTCACAACCACCATGTACACATTTCATACTGTTAGCAGTTAACAGTTTGAAGATTTGTCACACTGGTGTAACCAGTGACCCATTACATCTATTTGAGGCTGGGGGAAGTTTCTTTGGAGGCTGTTTTTTTCCAGCAGGAGAAACGTGGGAGCGGGAACATCTCCTCAGGTGGGGGCTGGTTGGGGTGCAGTAGTGTGCCCGTGCGAGGAATGCGAGCAGGAGCCCAGGTTGAGGCAGTGAGATGAAGGCCAGGCCACAGGGAAACCAGTGTCATGATCCTCCTCACCCTTCTCAGTTGTTCCGACCTCACAGCCAGGTGGCCGCTCCCTCCCCCTCCCTTGGCCAGTTTGTTGCAAAGTGTGTGCGCACCTCTGGCTCTCGCCACTGGCAGGATGGGAATGTTGCCAGTGGAAGTTTCCTGCTGCCTCCTGCGCCTTCTGGCTGCTGGGCTCTGCCGGACTTGCTTTTCCTTCCCCTCTCCAAGTGTCCCTGCTGGCTGCCCCAAGCACCTTGACTCCTGCCCCTGTGCTCCTCAAGCTGGGGACCCCACCAGAGAGGCAGATGGCTTGGCCTTAGCCTTCGATTCCACCGGCACCATTAACCTCTTAGTCATGGTGGAGAATCTGCAGGGGAACTCCGGATGCGGCAACTACCTGGAGATGCTGATCTGGACCCCGCCACAAAAGCTAAATATCCTTGTTGACACTAGAAACAGTTATTTTGTAGTTGCTGGTGCACAAGATCCAGATGTGACTTCATATTTTTATACAGAGAAATCTGTCTTAATTCATCTTCTCTTCCCCCTCACTCTAAAGCCCACAAAGTAACTCATCATCTTCAAGACTTACGTTACATGGTTCCTACCCCACTCATGATCCCCTCCCAGATTCTAGCAGTAATTCTATTGTACCAGATCTGCCCCTATCTTGATCTGCCCCCATATTTTCAGAGTCATCATGTGGCTGGTTGTTTGCCAGCCAGTCAGCCAACCAACCAGGCAGTGGGGAACCTCCCCTGATGAGATATGGCACAGGACTCTTTGCTGCAGTACAGATTCAGAGGTGTTCAGAAAATACCTTCGCCTGGCTGAGCGGATGGACTTCATAATAGCAGGAATTAATGGCATGAGGGACAGCAGCATCCATGACACCGTGGCTGCAGCACACATGCTGAAAGCCATTCTCACTGCTCCCATGCCCAGCTTGGAGAAGGTGCTGGAAGCTCTCAGGTGCATTTACCACCATCTGAACTCCATCAGCGAGGCCTCGGCTTGGTTCGAGCTGCTGAGGGCCCTTCGTCTTCTGGGCTACAGCAACACTGAGGAGGTGGTCATTGCCCTGGTGGGCTGCTCCCTGATCTGTCACAGAACAGCAGCTGAGATGTGGCGAACATTGACCTGCCACCCAAAGACCACCAAGAGGGTCTTGAAAAAGCTTCTTAATAGGCTGCAGAACCAGCCAATGAGGAAGAAGCATGACATCTCATGGGATGAGGCTGCTGTTGCCCCCTTGCCTGCTACCAGAGCCCTGTATGAGATCCTCCTGGAGCCTGCCTGTCGACGGGAGGTGCAAATGCTGTATCCGCAGCTCTTCATGGCCCTGATCTTTCAGATTTCCTACACCGTGGCACCAACACTGGGGGACATTGACTTCCACTGGAGGGAGTGCAGACAGCAGAACATGTCCACCCCTCTTAGCCCCGTAAAGTCAGCAGTGATAGCCCTAAAAGCCTTGCTTCAAAGTGTTGGCTATGGGGACCAGGTCACCTTTATGCACAAACGGCAAGGCTGGGAGCTGCTTTCCATCTCCGAGACTCACCACCAAGGAGTTTTCCTGCTTGCCAGCAGCGTTGTTGCCATGTTGGTCCCCAAGGTGGTGAAGCAGCAAGTCCAGCGGTAGAGATCCTTCCCTTTCCTCCTCCCGGTGATGTCAACTAGCGGGACAAGCGGGACATGGTATCGAGGGCGGGGGATTGCTCTTTGGCTGACGCGGGGTGATGGGACTACTCTCTCCTCCCACCCACCCTTGCGGGGGCAGGGCCTAAAGGAGCCCACTTCCGGGTCGTCCCCCTTAACATTGGGGGCGGCCGAAGGGACTGTTGGAGGCGGCAGCAGGTGGGGAGCCCCCGAGGTGCTGAAGCAGCAAGCCCAGCGGCAGAGATCCTTCCCTTCCCTCCTCCCAGTTATGTTAACTAGCGGGACAAGCGGGACATGGTATCGAGGGCGGGGGATTGCTCTTTGGCCAGCGCGGGGTGATGGGACTACTCTCTCCTCCCCCCCACTCTTGTGGGGGCGGGGCCTGGAGGAGTCCACTTCCAGGTCGTCCCCCTTAACATCGGGGGCGGCTGAGGCGTATGTCGGGGGTGCGGCTCGAAGGGGCACAGCCAAAGGGATGGCCGTGCCCCTTCGGCCAGGCTGTGAGGCTGAGGTGGGGAGCTATTGTGGCTTGTATTGGGGAAAAACTGCTAAGTAAAGGAGAGCAGCCAACTCCCTCCTGTGAGAAAGGAGTGGTGGAGATTGATGTTCCCTGGTGGCAGCAGGGACAGAAATGTTGGAGCAAGGACCAATGTCCTGATGTGAGCAGATGTTGGCATGGAAGGGGAGTAACAGTAAACTATGGGGTATGTTTTGTTAATTAGAATTGCTGCTGTTTTGTGCGTTATGGGTTCCCCTGCATGGGATAATACCCAGCTTATGTGCTATTAATTGTGTGTGCTCCCCTCTGTGGGTTATTACTTGGGGTGTTGTTTATATTGCAAAATATGTGAGCCACCTCGAGTCAGAATTGTTTTCAAGAGAGTGCAGAATATAAATAAAAGTGGAATGGAAAGTGGAATATTTTTTTTCCCTTTTTGTTACCTGTTTTCTTAATTTCCTTACTAAACAATTTCACTAATGTAACCTTCCTCATCTCCAAGTGGCACAGGGCTCAGAGCAGGTATGTACCACCCTTCCACTTGGGGTTGTTCTTATTTGACCCTCATCACAAAAGTGTGACCTCAACTGATAAATTTAAAGAACGTGCTTGTATGATTTTCCTCTTTATGTCTCCTACCAAAAGAAGTGCTAAACTGGAAAGTGAATTCCACGTAGACACCTCTGCGCTGATGACACTCAACTCTATCTCTCTACTCCCTCTTCCGCTCCATCTATTCAAGCTTGCCTCACCAGCTGTCTCTCCGATATCTTTACCTGGATGTCTCAACGTCAACTCAACATGGCTAAAACTGAACTCCTTATCTTCCCCCCCTCATCCTTCCTCTCCCTCTTCCCTGTCAATCCTTATCGATGGGGTCACCATCCTTCCCGTCTCCCAAGCCCATAGCTTAGGCTTAATCTTTGACTCACCCCTTTCTTTTAAACTCTACGTCGACTCTGTTGCCAAATCCTGTCGCTTCTCCCTCCATAAGATTGCTAAGATTCACCCTTTTCTCTCTGTATCCTCTGCCAAAACCCTTGTTCATGCCCTGGTCATCTTTCATCTCGATTTCTGTAACCCCCTTCTCACTGACCTCCCCGGCTCTCACCTTTCTCGCCTTGTCTCTGTCCAAAACTCTACTGCCAGGTTCATCCACCTTGCCTGTCGCTTCAATCACGTGCAGCCCCATCTCTCCTCTCTTCATTGGCTCCCCCTTCCTGAACGAATCCTGCACAAGCTCCTAGTCTTTACCTATAAAAGCTCTTCACAACTTGCTCCCCCTTACCTCTCTGCACTAATTTCCCTCCGTACTTCTGTCTGTGAACTCTGCTCCTCCTCTGTCCCCTCTCACCCTCCCACGCTTCCACTGCTCCCCCAACCACCTTTGTCCCTTCTCTCCAGCTGCCCCCCATGCTTGGAACTCCCTCCCTGCCCACATCCACCTCGCCCCCTGCCTTCGGACCTTCAAATCCCTCCTCAAGACCTACCTCTTCCGCTCTGTCCTCCCTGAATCCTCGCTCCCCTCTCCTAACTCCTGCTGATACCCTCCATCCAGTACAATCTGTTACCTGAGGTCTGTGTACTCATATCCTCACCACACGTCACAGACCAGCCAGCCATCATTTTCGATGTAACCAAGCCAAGCACGTGCACCTGAAACCTCATATCTTCGTGAATGTTACACCCCTTGTCTCTCCCTCTGTTCTCCCTCCTTTGTCTCTCCCCCCGCCCCCGCCCCACTCTGTGCCTCAGATTGTAAGCCCTAGGGCAGGGACTGTGTCTATTCCATTACTTTGTAACAGAATAGACACCAGGGTAAGGAAAGCAACAGCACCCCTATTATGGAGAAGGGGTGTGGGAGGCACATGGAAATGAATACTATGGCCATTTTTACATGAAACGCTACCACGCAGGTCCACCCAGTGGATATGTGTGGTAGAGCCCGTGTAGAAGTGGTGATGGGTGTCTGCGAGCTTCTGTGACACCCCCTCCCCTCCACCCACCTCCCCACACAGTGCAAACTGGAAAATCCTGGGTTGCACCATGTGAGTGCATGGGTGGCCAGCAGGTGGATGGAGGTGCACACCCATCCGCCACTTTTTAAACTCTCCCCCACCCACCAGAAGTGTGTGTGTGCGCGCGCGTGTGTGTGTGCTCCACTGAGTCCATGTGGGGCCGGCTCCTCCGCCCCTGCCCATTTAAAAACAGCCAATGTCACTGGAAGTTTCTTCCAGGAACAGAAACTGAACCCATATTTAACCTGCTCCAACTTAGTACTCTAATCACAAGTCCATCCTTGTTGGTAAACTCTTTTTCAAATTTCTGGCACCACATCCTTAATTCAAAATAATAAATTCAATATTATACACATGCACACTCAGGCACATGTGTACACACCCACACACTTTGGTCCTGTCATGTCAAAAGCTTGAGAAATAAACTATTTATTTTGAAACCAGAAGCCATTAATTTTATTTTGCATTTCCAAAGAAACCTGGAGAAGGGGGAAGGAGGGGTCAAAGCTATTAATCTGACACTGAGGAAGCCCAAAACACACTACTATATTCGGAGCATAAGAAAGTCAGCGCCTGTCAAAGAAAGGATCTGGAACCGTGGGCAAACGTACTCACTGGTTTTCAGTTTTATGAATTGACATTTCTAGGATTCTTTTTGCTTTAACCAGAAGCTGAACCTTAAAAATGGAATGCGACCGAGATGCAAACCAGCACTTGTGAAGAAATTTGGGGATGAGAGAGAGCCTGACTCTTTTAAGCTCTTAAGGAAGTAGATTGTGCCATGTTTGAAGATGCAAAGATAATTGCTGTGCTGGGAACCGTCTTGTGCAGAGGAGGAAGCCAAACAACAAGAGGAAAGCAGCATATGCTCCTGATTTCGCACAGGAAGCCTACAGCACCTCCTGCCAAAGTGAGATAAGAAAACTCCCATGGCCTATTCAGGACAAGGACACTGTTATCAACCCTTAGCTTCACACTGTCCTTACTCTACTCTGCAGCTTACTCCCTTTCCTAATGAGTTTCAGAACCTTTACCTCCATCTACATACAGCATGCCAAGCACGATAGTTTGGTATATTTATAACTACAGATGGGGAAAACGTCCAGGCTAAGATTGTACGCCATGTCACATCCACATGGTTCACTGAAGTCCAGTTACAAAGAGTCAGGTTACTGGGTGTTTATACAGATGCACGAGAGTTTAGGTCATGGATTTCTCTAGTTATTCTCAGGAAAAACTGGACGTGTTATATGATACATGAGGCAAGCTTGGCCATAACTGTGTGGTTTTGAGTAATACTGTATGACAAGCATGGCTCCAACCACATGTGTGTGCACACATGCCCACACATACACACAAATACCCTTAGGCATGTGTTGCCAAGTACAGCAGCACAAAAGTCCGGTCCTTAGAAGAGTCTCTAAGGCCCATTTCTCACGGGCGTGGGGGTGTGTGTGTGGGGGTGCGGTGTGGGGGGGAGGAAATGGGGGTGTTCCCATGGGTGCACACCCATCTCCATGTACAGAACAACCGCCGTCATCGCCGGTTGTTCCGTGTGTGGGAGGTGGGTGGAGATGGGTGTAGCACGGGAGTGCACATGCACCCCATCCACCGCCCACAGTGTTCCTATGGACATCTACCCATCCCCCCCGCAACCGCAGTAACATTCCAATAGACACCCACCGGCACATGTGTGCGAGGGAGGGGGCGCCCATGTTAAAACAGCCTAAGTGGGACAACCTGAAATCTGGCCCCACGTTAGGCAGGACAGGGCCCACCCGTGTGAACAAATTCACTAACTCAACCTGCAACCCATCCCTCGCACTTCAACGTCCTTTCCACGCCATCCCAAGCCATGAGGGAACTGTGGTTGTGACAAGGCACAGAAAGCAATGAAGCGAATTTCGTGCATTTTCTGCCATTATCCAATGTTATGAATGTTAGGAAAACAGATTAATAAGCAAATGATAGTTGTTTGCTTTCATCCGTTCTTGTTTAAAAATAAAAAATAAAATAATTAAAAAATTATTTTTACTTATCACTGTGCATGCGCAAACTGGTCACTGGACCATTCTGTTTATGTGCGTCCTTTTCCAAAATAGTGCTGGTAGTGTTGGCACCATTTTGGAAAAGGGCTGCAAATGTGCAGAATGAGCCAGCAGCCATTTTGTGCATGCAGTGATTTTTCAAAACATTTTTATTTTTAATGAAAGAAAAAATGGGGAAACAACAACAATGGTAGGATCATTTACACACACATACACCCCCCAAAAAACAACGGGGTTTTTGTAAATGAAAATGAAAACGAACAAGGTGCCTTCTGCACACCCCTAATTGCCATCACTATTCCTGTTCCTAAGCCTGAGTTTGATCCCCAGAAGCTGACTTTTCGGGTGACTGAATTGAGGTGTTGTTTTTGTAAGGTGCTGGAATGCATGGTCATTCATGTTCTCTTGATCTATAGAGAAGAATTGCCTTCTTACCAATACCCAGTGTAGCTTCTGCAATCAACTTTCTAACATTGGATGATCTTGCACGCCTGGAAAGCCGGATCCAGGTGGCTTTTATATGTAGAGAGCACCTCAACTCCATGTTCTTTGACCTGGAAAAGGCCTATGGTGCTCCCTGGAAGAACAGCATTCTTCAGGATCTAAATAGGTATGGGTTATGAGGCAACTTGCCCATTCTTATCCAAAACTTTTTAAGGAACTGGTTCCTTTAGGATTTGCATTGGCTCTGTATACTCATGCCATTTTGATCAGGATGAGGGTTGCAGGGCAGTATCCTTAACAACATTACTCTGATCTCTGTCATTATCAACTGTTTTGCAGATGCACAGTCTCTGGCTGTACAAAATTGTCTCTACACAGATGATTTCCAAATTTGTCGTCAGTCCTCTAATATGCCCTTTATAGAGAAGCAGTTGCAAACAGTCCTTAATCACCATTTACAGTGGGCTACTGAAAATGGTGTTGGGTTCTCAGACAAAAGTAAGGCCTACATCATGACACAGACCTGCTGGCTGGACAGTGCAACCATTTGTGTTGTGGAAGAAAGTGGATTGGTGGTGTATATGAAGCTCAACTTCCTCCTGCATGTTCGCCAGTTGAGGATTAAATGCATTAAACATTCTATTAGTTGTCTCCTCTACTTCTTGGGAAGTGAACTGTCAATTTATGCTGCAGTGCTATAGGGCCAGACCTTTATTTTAAATAAACTGACCCCTATCCACCGCCAGGGCATTTGTCTGTGCATTGTGGCTTATCATACTTCACCAGAACACAGTCTATATTCCATAATCAAAAAACCTCTGCTTTACAAGAAGAGTCAAGGCTCTTGCAAATTCAATCCTGCACTAAAAAGCATGAATATTGCAAGTTAAAGCTCCCGCCTTAACCTCCATGCCATGTTAGCAGTAAAGTCATTGTACAGTCTCACATATTGTGCTCACTTACAACTTAGACTCCATGTACCCACGTTGCCTTCGTCTTTCAACCGCAATCCTCTTCCTCTTTGTAGGTTGGGGGCAACACTGAAGCTGGGAACAGGAGGGCATGAGCTGGCCTCTACCCCCCCCGTTTCCTCTTTAAGAAAGAGAGACCTTAGGAATTCTGGCTCCCACCCCTTCTCCCCCTCTAATCAAATTGGTCCCAGCCCTGTAACAGAACTCAGGACTCCTGGCTTCCAGCCTCTCCAACCCCACTCTAATCCAGTAGGCTGCACTCCCATCACAGGCAACTCAATAGTCCTCGTTCCAAGTCTGTGCTCCTCTTTCCTGCTCTCAGCCTTGTAACAGACAACCCAGGAGTCCTGGGTCCAAGTCGCCCCTCTAACCCTGTAACCCCCACTCCCCTCACAGAGAACTCAAAAGTCCTTGGAAAATACAATGTTTGTCTGTATGTGTCATATGGAACAGAAGTGTGTGTGTGGAATGACAAAAAAAAAACACAGGAGAGGAAATGGAATAACAGGGAGGGAGGCTATTGGGAGTCAAAGGATAGGGAGTCAGCTATGGTAAGTGGGTAAAACGATAGGACTGCTTCCTCAGATATCCCATCAGTCTTCCAAATCAGTTATTTCACTCAGAACCTTATTATCGTAACTATTTATAATTCCTCCTGTCATTCCACTCACTTAATCCTGCACACTCTTTGTATTTTCCATCATTCCAACCATTCCACTTACTGCATCTGATGCCTTCCTCATCCTTTCACACCCTCTTGCCTTCCCTATGTATTCCCAAAGATGCAACTATGTTGTATAATTTCACGATTACTTAATTGGATGTTGAAATGATAATCGTATTTATTTAGAAATTGGCACTGCTGTTGCCTCCATTCCTTCCAGTGGTCATTCCATTTTATTAATTTCAATGCATACCAAAACTAGTTTTAATTTAAAATTTGTATACGACTACACAGGTTCACTGTGCTCTGGGAGGGCAGTGGAGAGTAGAATAGTAGGTAAGAGGGATGGTTCTGAGCCAATAGTCAGCTGTCCCATTCTCCCCAATGAAATGAAAGGACAGAAGGAAAGCTCATGCCCTCCTGTCCCCAGCTTCAGCGTTGCCCCCAACCTGCGAAGAGGAAGAGAACTGGGGCTAAAAGACGAAGGCAAAGTATGGGTGCATGGAGCCTAAGTTGTAAGTGAGCACAATATGTGAGACTGTACAATGTCTTTACTGCTTACATGGCACAGAAGTTAAGGCGGGAGCCTTAACTTGCAATTTCCATGCTTTTTAGTTCATGATTGAATTTGCAAGAGTCTTAACTCTTCTTGTAAACCTGAGGTGTTAGGATGATGGACTATTCAGGTTTTTTTGTTAAATACAATGCAATGGAGAAAATTTGTCCTGCTGGAGCAGTAGAATGCTCAGCAGCATAACCACTATGGGAGCAGGGCTTAAGGGAGGCCAAGGTGGAAGAGCTCCTTCAGTTTAGAAAGTTGTTACTTCCTTCAAATAGCAAGCAAGGCGAAGGTTGATTTTTACTGGAACCTCCCTGCTTTATTAAGAATACAACAACTTTGGTTTGGTTTAAGCATTGCAAACTTCCAAAAACTGCTCTCTATGATTTCTCTAGCTCATGGCTTGTACAGGAGTCTTCCACTCTACCCCCCACTGTCAGAGCTCTTTTCCTTGTGCAACACTGGCCATTCTGCTTTCTATAAGGACCTCCCCCTGTACAGGACCCCCTGGCTAGTTCAGTCCTTGTACAGGGCTCCCCGACCCTGCTGTGCCCATGTACAGGACTCTCCACCTGGCATAATGCTGCCCATCCTGAAGCTCTCCCCCTGTACAAAGTTCTCTCACTCAGTTCTCCTCTGTCTTGGGCTCTTCCCCAGCACAATTATAGCTATTATTCTGCAGCTCTCTGTCTCTACACGACTCCCCCACTTTGCTCCCCCTTGGACAGGGCTCCCTTTCTTGCACAATGTTGCCCACTCTGCAGACCTCCCCCTGTACTGGGATATTCTGTATCCCAATAAAGCTGCTCCCTGTAAAGTGCCCCCCCTGTGCATGGCTTCTACTGTGGAAGCAGTATTTACAGAGGCTCTGCCCTACTCTCTCCCCTTAATGTCCGCCACACACTGTGTATTCTCCCTTCCTCCCTGCTCCCCCATAGGATTTCCCTCCCTGGGCTGAGGCTTGCTCTTAGAATCCTCCCAAGAGGACTACACTTGCCCCTCTGCCCCACAGGGTTGTTCTGCACAGGACCTCACCATCTCCCTGCCCCCCTCTTCAGAATACCCATTCTATCAGTCTGGAGCACCTGCTTATCCCTCATTCCTTAGTGTGGTTGGGAAAGTCAGAGGCAGAAGCACTGAAAGAAGATCAATTCCACCCGCCTGTAGCCTCCTGTCTCTGGGATAAACCTCTGCCCTCTTCCTGCACCTGAGACCATCCCAGGCAAACTCCAGTGCTCCAGACCCAGCCATGCTCCTTCAATGGGGCATCCTATTGGAGCCACAGTCCAGATACCCCAAGGTTTATGCTCTGTGGTTCTGGGTGGGTTTAGGGGGCAAGATCAGCCACCCCAAACATCACTGCATGATTAGCTAGCTCTGTTGTATAGCCATCTAGGCATTCCTGGCCCCCAAGCTGAGTCACCTGCTGTGCGGGATCAAATCAGAATGACCTTCAGTTCTCTCCCTTCCACAGGCTTTGCCTCTCCCCACCAGATCAGCTCTAAACATGGCTGACCAGTCACTCACACTGCCCCCTGGGAAGGGTAGTTCTCGCTCTTTCCCCAGCACTGATAGGCTCTAGCAAGCAGTGCCTGCTGGGAGTTGTAGTCCTCAGTATGCAAGACTGTTTGCTTTTAAACAGTCTCTGCATTACACATAGAATGGTCGCAAGCACTCCACACTCAGGATGGTCTCCATAGGCTAACACTGAATTTTCAAGATGTCATAACTTAAAAATTATTAACCAGATTTAAAAAACTTAAACCACAAGGCACCCCCCACTAGCCTCCTTGAATTTTCTAACAAATTTACACCTCCACCCAACCAACACGAAACCCCTTTACCCTGCCGAGATTGAGATGGTCTAACTTTTGAAAAAACAGGCTTTCAAAGTGCAGTTTTCAAACTGTGATATCTCAGCGGTTATCCAACCAATTCGGTGAGATTTGGACAGCTTGAACTGCTTACTCCAGTGATCCTTCACATCAAATTTCACAATTCTAACGTTAATCATGACAATTTTATACCAAATAGAATGTGGGGGATTTATAATGGTTAGGGATGGGCGAACAGATCGCAGTTCGGGTTTGGCTGTTCGGTTCAGTCCGGTTCACCCGTTCAGTTCGGCCGTTCGGTTTGTTCATCGCGTTCGGGTTCGGCCGTTCGGTCCTGTTCAGTTCAGTTCAGTTCAGTTCAGCCATTCAGAAAAAGGCTCTCTGTGTGAGTAATGATGGCCCGAGACCCGTGACGGTGGGTCCTGGGGCTAGAGTGGCAGCTTAAAGATATTG
>QEPC01008677.1:2643318-2662481 GCA_003113815.1 Sphenodon punctatus | reverse complement strand
TGGGGGGAGGGGGAAACACGGGACATGGTACCCACCTGGCCATGAGGAAGGGCTGTAAGGCAGCATGGGAGATGGTGATGGACACAGGAAGGCCGGGCACGGGAGCACTAGAACTGGGGCACAATAAATGGGTAACCGCTACCTCTAATGCTGAGTGTCCAGTTCGCAGGAGAAATCACCAGACCATGCAGTGGAGTGGCCGGTGGAGGAAGGAGAGCCTGAGCCAGGCAGCCAACGGTCACAGCGGGCAGTGGCTGCCAAGACCCGCAGACCGCCATCCCCTGGTGGTGCCATAAAGAGGGGATGGGGAAGACCCTGAAAAACCTAACTCCAACCTCTGTAAATATCCCCCAAATAAAACACATTATGAGAACATATCTGTCTGTCCTGGAGTCTGTACAGAGGAATGTACATGAAGTGAGGTAGCCAGCAACAGACCACAGTGGTGGCCACTGCCAGGGAGGCGGGTGCTAACAGCTGCAGGGCAGGCAGGGCTGGCAGCTCACACCCGTACCCAATCCAACAGATGCAACCTGGAGGGAACGGGCAGGGGCACAGACTGCCGGGCAAAGGCTGGGATAGAGGGGAGGGATGGAACCACACCTGGCAGAAACCCGATAACCACCTTCAACGGTTATGGATGGAGAGGTATAAGGTAACAGGGATGATGGGTGATGAGGTGGGACATCACGCCATCACCAACCCATCCCCACCAACAGATGGTAGTTATGGGGAGGGGAAACCAAGGGGTGACCAAGAGGTACCACCACCCTGCCCACGACAGCCAGTCATCACTGCCAGGACAGGTCAGGATGCACAACAGAATGCCATACCACGCAATCACAGCGCAGTTGGAATGGTGTGCAAGAGCACGCACACACCACCATGGCCAATCAGGCCCCAGTACAGGGGATAGGACACAAGAGGTCCTATGGGGTGTCCATAGAACAAGTTGGTTGGGTGCAACAATGGGCAGCCCTGCTATGGCATGGGAGATTCTGGACCCACGGCAGCACCACACTGGCCAATGGACCGGGGTGGGGTTCCGCACATTACAGGGCAAACAAGACAGAGGCAGGAGCAAGGGTAGACAGCATAATGTATTAGTGCACTGTGTACAGGGATATGGGGCAGTTGGAATGGGGCAGTCTATAGGCAACCGTCAGTTCCCAGCCATTTGGGCAACTATGCACCTGTAGAGTGCATCACGGTTCTCCTCAGAAGTCTGCCTGAAGGCCCCATCCTGAACATGCTGGTACAGAGGTACCGGGTTCCATCTCTGTACAGGGGATGGGAGGGGGTAGTCCAAGGCAGCCCCACCAGTCTCATAGATGTTATGGATCACACAGGTCGCCAGGATGAGGATGGTGTGTGTGTGTGTGTGTTGCAAGTCGAATTGACTCCAGTTAAGCAGGAGGGGCCACCTCATCTTCAGCAGGCCGAAGATCCTCTCCACCATGCACCTCGTGGAAGCCAGACGCTCATTGAAGAGCACCTGATCGGGGGTGCGGGCAACAGGATAGGACCTCATCAGCCATGGGGTCAGAGGGTAGGCGGGATCCCCTATGACAACCAGAGCCATAGAGACACCTTTAATCCTCCTCAACGTGTTTGGGGCTATCTCCCCATCAAACATCCTGGCAAAGAATGGGGAGGAGCGCAGGATCCGAGCATCGTGGCTCCTTCCTGAGCGGCCTGTGTATACATTGCTGAAGATGCATCGGTGGTCAATGACTACCTGCAGGTTCACAGAGAACGCTTGCTTCTTATTCAGGTAATCAGTCTTGGCGTTGGGGGAGCAGAATATCGTTGTGTGGGTGCTATCGATGGCTCTGATGCAATGTGGGAAGCCCATCGCTTCAAAGTCCTGGATCACTACCTCCGGGTCTCAGAGCTAGATGACCCGCTCCAGGATCAGATCAACTAGGAGGTCACTGACATCATGGAGTTCCCTGTTCACAGTCACTCCCCCCACACCGAACTGCTCACCCATGCTCCTGCAGGAATCGGGGGTTGCTAGGTGCCACAATATCATCGCAACCCTCATACCTGGGGGTAGGGAACAGCACATGTTGGTTTCGTTCCTGTGGAGGTGGGGGCCGAGGCTCTCGGCTATCCGGGTCAGCAGGGAGCGGGTCACCCGGAAGTGATCGATCCACTCCACGTCAGTCCAGGTCACAAGCATGTTCTCTCACCAGTCATTGGTCCGTGACTGCGTCCAGGCCATCCATCGCATGGGTAGGGTCACCCTTTGCACACACCCTCTCACCCGCAGGCAGCACTCCACGCACCCAACACCGCTCCCCCACACGCCCCACGGTCACACACCCTTATGTGCCTCTATCACTCTCCACAAACCCCCGCTTCGCTCCCTCCACTCCCTCTATTGCTCTCACTGCACTCTCTCTGCTTCACAGCCACTGTAACCAACACGCTATGCCCTGGCAGCTGATCCGGCTCCCTTATGTAGATGGTTGATGGGTAGCTGGGCCTCAGCAGTTGGTGCAGTGCTGTAGATGCGGTATGTACACCTGTCTGGGGTCTCCAAGATGCTTCCCCTGTATGCTAGGCGCCCATACCTGTTACATCAGATTGTCGTGACAGCTCAGCCCTATCGTACCCCCCTCCCAGCTGTCCAAGCAGCTGCACCATATGGTGAACCTGTGGTATGCATCATGGGTCCCCCATTCCCCGGGATGGCTGTTGTCAGGTACACAGCTGTCCTGCTGTGCTGTGAAACTACAGCGGCCCC
Organism: Sphenodon punctatus; assembly: GCA_003113815.1. Classification (NCBI taxonomy): domain Eukaryota; kingdom Metazoa; phylum Chordata; class Lepidosauria; order Sphenodontia; family Sphenodontidae; genus Sphenodon; species Sphenodon punctatus. The sequence continues at coordinate 2,659,729 of QEPC01008677.1, read as the reverse complement.
TTGATGGTTTCCTATCCCTACCTCCCTTGGGCCCTATGCATCCTCCCTGTGCCTTATCTAGCAAGGATGGGTCTGCCCTGTGTGGGGGATAGTGGTTCTCAGACCTGCCAAACCCAGGTGCTATCAGCTGGCCAAGGTCACCCTCCAGATAGCTATCAGCTGCGGATCCATCCGAGCTCAGACACTGCCACTTATCATCCACTTCGGTTGCACTCCTGCTTGCAGCCCTTGTGCAACCCATGTCCAGCCATGGAACGGGCCATGGGACCGATAGTTTGGTAGGAGAAGAGTGGCCGGTGTGTGCCACCATGCTGCTGGGAACCCTGTGGCAGAGCAGTGATGTCCAGCTGTTGGTGAACACCCGCCATTCCGTGGGTGATGGCTTCAATCTCCTGTCCCATTACATTTGGCTGTTGGGGCACCCCTTTTGGGGGTCTGGAGTGCCAGAGGCGTGTCATGGAGCTCGGTTTTGTGCCCCTCTGTCGACCTGACCATGGGCCCTCACCTGCCATTGTGCTGCCATGGGAATCCTAGGAGCTTGCTGTTGTTTGCCAGGTGACCGGTCATCAGGAGTTCAGTCTGGCCCTCCAGGCTGGTGGGACGTATGTAGCAAGCTGCTACACCTGTGTCCTGCGTGCCCATGGAATCACTTGCCCTCGATCTGCTTGCCATGCCCACCTTGGTGAGCTTAGCTTGCTCCCACCTGATGTCGGTGGGCCCTTCCTGACCAGACATCATCCCACAGTGCTGGCCTTGAGAGCTGTGCTGAGCTATTCAGATGTTGAAGCAACTGCTGCCACGGGACACCCCGTTTCATGGTGGATGCCCATATGCATGCCCATGGACACCATGAGCTACACCCGCAAGGTGTAGCTCATGGTGAAAAGACCGCTGGGGTCTCTTCACCTGGGATGGTCTTGTCCAGGGACCCATGTTCCCTGATCGCCCGACACCAGCACCATGATCCCACCACTGATACAACCTTCACCATGCATCCCCACTCCCCGTGATGGACCAGCGCTATTGCTCCCCTTTAGCCATGCTGCTTGTTTCCTTTCATCGGCGTGACCCATCCGCCTTCCCATCTGTCTACCGCAGTGCATTCTGTGGGTCTACCTACTGCCACTTTCCTGCCAGGTCTGACTGCCAAACCCTTGGACCATGTGGACCGGTCAAACTGCTCCTTCCATGTACCCTGAGGTGCTCCCCTGGCATCTGCTCTCCCTGGCCGGTATAGCATCATACAGGTCCCTGTGCCAATAAATGTTGGCCTTGCATAGCTGCATCTGTTCTCTTGTTGTGTCTGTGGGTCCGTCCCTCCTGGCTACTATAGGTGCTGGTGCTGGTGTCATGAGTGTGGTTTGTGGGGGTCGGGCCTTGGGGGGATCGGAGTGTTGTTAGGGCAGGATGGTTGCTCCAATGGGGGCACCTTGCCATCAGCATGCTGGGCGTACTGCTGTTATGGCTATCCATACCGTGTGCGTGTCTTAACTCAGAGCTCCGGCGCTGTGCGGTGCCCATGCACCTTGTGGGTGTAGCTCATGGTTCATATCAGCTGGGTGTTACTGTGCTACAGGGCCCTGCCTTTCACCCCCTTCAACTGGCCTGGGGGTTTGGGGTCCACGAATGGTGGGGCCATGGGGGTTGTGGATGGGCACTGTGCTGTTCTGTCGGGGTTGCCCTTGCAACCCTGCACATACATATGGGGGGTGGTTCCTAGCTCTTCTGGATGGGATGTTATGTGGTATGGACGCTTGGCTCTCTAGTGTGTGCTCCCTCTGTGGTCTGGGGTGTGTGTGAGAGAGATGAAAGCGTGTGTGTAGTGTAAGCTTGAATGGGTGTGTGTGTGTGTGTGTGTGTGTGTGTNTGTGTGTGTGTGTGTGAGATGAAAGCGTGTGTGTAAGCTTGAATGGGTGTGTGTGTGTGAGAGAGAGAGAGAGAGAGAGAGAGAGAGGTAAGAGCATGTGTGTGAGTATGAATGGGGATTGTGTGTGTGTGTGTGAGAGAGAGATGAAAGTGTGTGTGTAAGCTTGAATGGATGTGTGAGTGAAGAGAGAAAGAGGTGAAACTGTGTGGGTGGGTGTGAGCTTGAATGGGGGGAGTGAAAGAGAGAGAGAGGTGAAAGTGTGTGTGTTGGTTTGAATGGGGGGGTGCGAGAGAGGTGAGAGCATGTGTGAGATAGAGTGAATGAATGAATGAATGAATATGTATGAGAGAATGAATGTGTGTGAGAGGTGTGTAAGAGAGAGAAGGGTGTATGTGTGGGTGAGTGCGTGTGTATGTGAGGGGCAGTTGCTCCCTCTACCCTGCTCCCCCTCCCATGGCTGTCCCCCCTCGCCTCCTGATGGCTGCCCCCACTCCCCCATGGCTCCTGGAGGGAGAAAGGGAGCCACCCCCTGCCCAAAGAGAGGCCCAGCAGAATGCTCCTGCTGTCCCCTCCTGCTAAACAACAACCTAAGCCTGTCAGCCTCCAGCCCTCCCAGAAGACCCAGACCCAGCAGCAGTAGCTAAGGTAAGGGCCACCCAGCCAATACCTCTTCCTCCTCTTTCCTGATATGAGCTCATTTGTGCTGCTACACGCGTCTGTGGGGCTTTGGGAGTAGAGTGGGGCCATCTGGAGAATGGCTTTGGGAAGGGGCTGGGGGTGCTGTGGTCGTGGGGGAGTTGTTTCTTGTTTTATACGTTTAACTGGATTTTTAGTGCTTTGGTGCTTGAGATCCTTAAATCTAATAACTGGAAAGGGGTCACACTGACAAAGTTCTGCTGAGAGCTGCGTTTGGCTGCTCTGGGCCTGAGGTTCAGTTCCTCATCCCTGCTTTCATGGGGGGGTGCTGTGACTGTTTGTGGGTTGTTTCATTTATGTTTGATCAGCTGGATCTATGTTTGAACTCCTGTGTTGGGAGTGTAATAGGAATATGCTCCAGAGAAGGAGGGTTCAGGCCATGGATAATCTGTCCCTATTCGTTGTGTGCATGCCCTCCTGTGCTTTAAATAAGTCTTTGCTTTTTAACCATATCTGTATCCTGAGCTCCCTTTCATCTAAACCAGATTTAAATGTTCTTTGGAGCACATTGTACTGACAAGTTAAAAATAACTTATATGACAATTCCCTAATTGTAAAATGGAAGTGGGCGGGACCTTGGAAAATGGGAGGGGCCACATAAAAGTGGGGGGAGTCATGGGAAAGTGGGCGGGCTGTGGAAAGTGTGTGGAACTGAGGGGACCCCGCATTTTGTGTTCGCCTGGGGTCCCGCAGTTTCTAAGGCCCTGTCTCCGACCCACCCCCTCTCAGGTGGTTTTGTTTGCTGCACAGGGCACGGTCCCTCCTTCTCTCCATGCACTACTGTCCGTGCCTATTGGGCTGGCCTTGCTCTGGTTCTGACCACGTGGTGCTCTTTGTCTACCACCTCCTAATGGTCCCCCATTCCTACTCTTGCAGCCATGGAGGGGTGCTGTAACCGGAGGGCTCCTGATCGTGAGTCTGGGCAGCCCTCTGGGTGCAATCTGCCTCCCTGTGCACTCCCTTGGGCACCACCACTGGGGCAGTGGCTGGGAGAGCCCAGTGGGAATGGTTGGGCTGTTGTGAGCCTTCGGATGATGACCAGGGTGCTCCCCCTTGTCATTGCCGGCTCCCCATCTCCATCTGCTGCTTCCTTTCCCCTTCTAGCTGCTGTGATTGTGTTCCTGACCGTGCTGCGGCTGGGGGAGATGGCTGGTCAGCTCCAGCAGGTGGCTGTTGAGCTTCATGCTGGGGCCTGGGTCTACCAGGAGATCCATGAGTTATCCTTGTGTGTATGTCTGTCCCCCATTCCCCCCATATGTGTGGGGTCCCTGGATGTTGCGGCTTGTGACTTGCCCTACTGGTGCGCTTCCTCTCCTTCTCTCCTTTAGTACAGGCGATGATTAACAAGCGGCCCAGGGAGCAGGAGGAGGTGGTGCAGCTGCTCCTGCATTTGCTGCAGCGTGTGCACCTCTTGGACCATGCCCAGGCGGATTGCTGGAGCCGGTTCCGGCATCGTTGGCCCTACTGAGAGCTTGGATCTGCCCCACCACCCCACCTTGTAGTCACTCAGTGTTGATGTTTGATGTTTGACGTGAGTCTATTGCTCTAGTTGGTTTATGAATAAAGTTTGGTTTGCTTGGTTCCCCCTGGTGTCTGTGTTCTCCTTCCCTCTGTTGTACCCCTCTGTATGGGTCATGTCTGGTTGGTGTGGAGTGGTTGTCTGGCAGGGCTTGGGTCCATTGCTCTGTGTCCCCACCTCATTGTGCCTCGGCTGTTCTCTGAGTGTGCTCATCCACCCATCTCCATCCATCAGGCCCCTGGCAGCATCCATGTAAAAATGGTCATAAAGGAAGTGCTAATGTTACCTGTTGGTGAAATTGAGAACTGCAAGCCCAAGGGAGCATTTCTCCCTCATCGTGCTGGGTTTCCCTGTGTGCTTGTGTGCACTGTGTTGTGCGGGTGTGGTCTGGATTCCGAGGGGTCTGTGGCTCCTGGCTTTCTGGCCTATGTCTCGGGGCTTGACTGGGGCAACTTCTTTGTATCTCTTGACATTCCGGATCCCTCCTCCCCTACCTGCTCGGAGTCTGGCAGTGTAGGGGCGGTGATGTGTGCCACGGCTTCGTTTGCCCTCTCTTGGCCATGTTGTACCATCGCTGTGCTGGGCATGGTTTCCCCTCTGTTCGGTGTACTGGCGGTCCACGTAAACATCATGGGTGTTTGCTCGGTGTGGCCCTGTGTGTGTGTGTGTGCCCGATGGGTGTGTGCCGGCCCTTCCCCTTCTTTCGCCCAACCCCCCGCAGTGGTGTCTGTGTAAACATCTCCCTGCTTGGTGCCTCAGCTGTTCGCTGGGTATGCTCATCCACCCATCGGGCCCGTGGTGGCGTCTGTGTAAAAACGGCCATAGAGGAAATGCTAATGTTACCTGTTGGTGAAATTGAGAACTACAAGTGTTTCTGACTAGAGCAAATGTAGTGATTGCTGGTGCCACCTATTGGTGAGAACGGTACAGCAAAATATTATTATTTGCATAATACCATAAAAATTATAACAGGAAAACCAAGGCATGAGCCTGAAGGTTGTCGAGCAGTGTGGCCTTGACCCACTAAAAAAGCACTTATGAAGCTGCTACGCATATGAATTGCTGAAATACTGACTTCAGTTGGGCTATTCACATGATTGCACTTAAGAATGTTGTGGCAGGGCACAGGCTTTGATGCCTGGCCCTTTAAGGGGTGCCAGCCAGTGGTATGCAGGCACACAGTATGTAGGAGGGTGACACCCCAGGTAGGTGCCAAAGAGCAGACACTAACTAGGTTGGGGGATAGCTCCTGGAGTATAGGCTATTCTGGGAGTTTGAAGGCTTAAAGTCTAATGGAACCAACTGGGTTTGGGGCCTGGCTAGGCCAGCCCAAAAGGTTGGCTAAGTAAGCCTGCTCTGGAAGTGAGAAACTGGGGGAGGGGACTGCCAGGGTGGAATGCAGGAGCTGGGAAGCTCTGCCTGAGAAGGGGCTGAGCCAGCCTGCAGCCAGAGGGCTGCTCTGGAGTGAGGAGAGGCCTGGAATATCTGACTAGGCCCCTAGCCAGGGGGCCTAATGAGAAGGTATCTCGGTATTGTGTAAACTTGAGCTATACGTATGGACATGTATATGGATGAATGGGTTGTTACTGAGGGGCTACACTATAAAGAACATGCTTGGTGAAGATCCTGCCTGGGCCTGGCTTCTTGGGTTTGATCCTGGCAATGCTCACCCCTTGAGGCACAGCCCCATTACACATCCGCTTAGACCAGGGGTGGGGAACCTTTGGCCCATGGGCCAATTCCAGCCTTGAAGGTGCTTACCTCTGGCCTGCCACTGATCACCCCTGCTTCAATGTTGCGTGACCCCATGCCTGCTTCTCTATGGCTTGAGTGGACTTAGGCTGGCCGCACAGCTGATTGCCTGGTGCTCAGGCCCAACAGCGGTGCTCCCCATGTGGCAGAGCAAGCACAACATGGGTACACAATTTGCCCTGCCTTGGGCAGCCTCACCCCAGTTGGGGTAAGTCTGCTCAACAATGCGTCCTCGGAATTTTTCTGAGGACGCATCGCATAGCAGCCAGCTGCTCCCCCCGCCCCAGCAATTTGAACCAGTTGCTAAATTTAGTGCTTTTTATTTTAAACCTTTTGTTCCTTTAGTTCAATCCTATATTAAAGACTCTTTGCATTTTATAAATATTCCAAATGATCTAGATACACAAGGGATAGAATCCATATTAGTCACTATTGATGTCGTGGCTCTTTATACAAACATCTCACATTCAGAAACTATGATTACTATTGAATAATGTTTAAATTTGAGATCTATGAGTAAACCTCCAACAATCTTTTTATTATCTCTAAGTGATTTGGTTTTACAAGTAAATTACTTTGAGTTTAATGGGGATTTTTACTTGCAAACTAAAGGTCAGTATGGGTAGCAACCTTTCTGCAGAAGTTGCTATACTATGACTGGGAATGTAAATACATCTATAATGAATCATGTAATCCTTATTTCCAAAACATTTTCATATAGCATAGATACATTGATGATATCTTTATCATTTGGACCGGCGGAGTTCTCTTACTGAACGATTTTTTTGTATGGCTTAATAACTTACATAAAACCATCAAGTTTACAATGAAATATGATAAGGGTAAAATTAACTTTTTGGACTTATCAGTCCATATAGAAAATATTAAACCTACTAGTAAAAATATGTATCTACATGACATACAATCATCATCCAAAGCATTTATTAAATAATATACCCAAAGGGCAATTTAGAAGATTAAAAAGAATTATACGAATGCTATTGATTTTGAAATAGAAGCAAAGAACCTTTCAAAAAAGTTTGCAGATAGGAAATATACAAAGTACATAATTGATCAGAGTTATCAAAGAAATTGCCACACTTTCTAAAGGAAAATATTCTTCTAGAGTCTTCAAAGAATACTGATTTGGACAAAATAGCTTGTGTGACAACTTTTAATCATCATAGTCACACTATTAAGAAAACTATCCTCAAACATTGGAATATCATTAATCATATAAAATGATGTTAATTATACCCCCTTTTTTCTTATAAAAGGGGTAAGAACATAGGAAATTTTGTTGTGAGGGCACGTTTATATAAAAAATCTTTTTCACAAAGGACTTTATCTAGTGTGAAACTGGTAGGAAATTTTCCTTGCTGGAAATGTGTAAATTGTGAAGGAGTTTAAAGATCCCAATGGGAAAATATTTTATATTAAAGATTTTATAAATTGCAATACTACATATGTTATATATGCAATGAAATGCCCCTGCAACAAAATTTACATAGGAACAACTACTAGACATCTTAGAATAAGGATAGGAGATCACAGGAGCAAGCTAAAAACAAAAACACCAAATGCTCCGTTGCTTGAGCATTTCTCATTATTCCATAGAGATTTGTTTTGGGGGGGATTAAAAAGGTTATTAATATTGATCCTAAGATTCTGTCACAAAGAGAAGCTTTTTGGATTACTATGTTTGATACAGTTCAACCTACAGGCCTAAAAGAGCTCTTTGATTGTACATTGTAAAACTCTATTGTAATTCTGTTAAAAAGCTTTATTAATTATATGAAATGATTTTTGTATATTGATTATAAAGGTCTTTTGTTTTCNGTGTGTGTGCCTGATGGGTGTGTGCCGGCCCTTCCCCTTCTTTCGCCCAACCCCCCGCAGTGGTGTCTGTGTAAACATCTCCCTGCTTGGTGCCTCAGCTGTTCGCTGGGTATGCTCATCCACCCATCGGGCCCGTGGTGGCGTCTGTGTAAAAACGGCCATAGAGGAAATGCTAATGTTACCTGTTGGTGAAATTGAGAACTACAAGTGTTTCTGACTAGAGCAAATGTAGTGATTGCTGGTGCCACCTATTGGTGAGAACGGTACAGCAAAATATTAGTATTTGCATAATACCATAAAAATTATAACAGGAAAACCAAGGCATGAGCCTGAAGGTTGTCGAGCAGTGTGGCCTTGACCCACTAAAAAAGCACTTATGAAGCTGCTACGCATATGAATTGCTGAAATACTGACTTCAGTTGGGCTATTCACATGATTGCACTTAAGAATGTTGTGGCAGGGCACAGGCTTTGATGCCTGGCCCTTTAAGGGGTGCCAGCCAGAGGTATGCAGGCACACAGTATGTAGGAGGGTGACACCCCAGGTAGGTGCCAAAGAGCAGACACTAACTAGGTTGGGGGATAGCTCCTGGAGTATAGGCTATTCTGGGAGTTTGAAGGCTTAAAGTCTAATGGAACCAACTGGGTTTGGGGCCTGGCTAGGCCAGCCCAAAAGGTTGGCTAAGTAAGCCTGCTCTGGAAGTGAGAAACTGGGGGAGGGGACTGCCAGGGTGGAATGCCGGAGCTGGGAAGCTCTGCCTGAGAAGGGGCTGAGCCAGCCTGCAGCCAGAGGGCTGCTCTGGAGTGAGGAGAGGCCTGGAATATCTGACTAGGCCCCTAGCCAGGGGGCCTAATGAGAAGGTATCTCGGTATTGTGTAAACTTGAGCTATACGTATGGACATGTATATGGATGAATGGGTTGTTACTGAGGGGCTACACTATAAAGAACATGCTTGGTGAAGATCCTGCCTGGGCCTGGCTTCTTGGGTTTGATCCTGGCAATGCTCACCCCTTGAGGCACAGCCCCATTACACATCCGCTTAGACCAGGGGTGGGGAACCTTTGGCCCATGGGCCAATTCCAGCCTGGAAGGTGCTTACCTCTGGCCTGCCACTGATCACCCCTGCTTCAATGTTGCGTGACCCCATGCCTGCTTCTCTATGGCTTGAGTGGACTTAGGCTGGCCGCACAGCTGATTGCCTGGTGCTCAGGCCCAACAGCGGTGCTCCCCATGTGGCAGAGCAAGCACAACCTGGGTACACAATTTGCCCTGCCTTGGGCAGCCTCACCCCAGTTGGGGTAAGTCTGCTCAACAATGCGTCCTCGGAATTTTTCTGAGGACGCATCGCATAGCAGCCAGCTGCTCCCCCCGCCCCAGCAATTTGAACCAGTTGCTAAATTTAGTGCTTTTTATTTTAAACCTTTTGTTCCTTTAGTTCAATCCTATATTAAAGACTCTTTGCATTTTATAAATATTCCAAATGATCTAGATACACAAGGGATAGAATCCATATTAGTCACTATTGATGTCGTGGCTCTTTATACAAACATCTCACATTCAGAAACTATGATTACTATTGAAGAATGTTTAAATTTGAGATCTATGAGTAAACCTCCAACAATCTTTTTATTATCTCTAAGTGATTTGGTTTTACAAGTAAATTACTTTGAGTTTAATGGGGATTTTTACTTGCAAACTAAAGGTCAGTATGGGTAGCAACCTTTCTGCAGAAGTTGCTATACTATTTATGAATGACTGGGAATGTAAATACATCTATAATGAATCATGTAATCCTTATTTCCAAAACATTTTCATATAGCATAGATACATTGATGATATCTTTATCATTTGGACCGGCGGAGTTCTCTTACTGAACGATTTTTTTGTATGGCTTAATAACTTACATAAAACCATCAAGTTTACAATGAAATATGATAAGGGTAAAATTAACTTTTTGGACTTATCAGTCCATATAGAAAATATTAAACCTACTAGTAAAAATATGTATCTACATGACATACAATCATCATCCAAAGCATTTATTAAATAATATACCCAAAGGGCAATTTAGAAGATTAAAAAGAATTATACGAATGCTATTGATTTTGAAATAGAAGCAAAGAACCTTTCAAAAAAGTTTGCAGATAGGAAATATTCAAAGTACATAATTGATCAGAGTTATCAAAGAAATTGCCACACTTTCTAAAGGAAAATATTCTTCTAGAGTCTTCAAAGAATACTGATTTGGACAAAATAGCTTGTGTGACAACTTTTAATCATCATAGTCACACTATTAAGAAAACTATCCTCAAACATTGGAATATCATTAATCATATAAAATGATGTTAATTATACCCCCTTTTTTCTTATAAAAGGGGTAAGAACATAGGAAATTTTGTTGTGAGGGCACGTTTATATAAAAAATCTTTTTCACAAAGGACTTTATCTAGTGTGAAACTGGTAGGAAATTTTCCTTGCTGGAAATGTGTAAATTGTGAAGGAGTTTAAAGATCCCAATGGGAAAATATTTTATATTAAAGATTTTATAAATTGCAATACTACATATGTTATATATGCAATTAAATGCCCCTGCAACAAAATTTACATAGGAACAACTACTAGACATCTTAGAATAAGGATAGGAGATCACAGGAGCAAGCTAAAAACAAAAACACCAAATGCTCCGTTGCTTGAGCATTTCTCATTATTCCATAGAGATTTGTTTTGGGGGGGATTAAAAAGGTTATTAATATTGATCCTAAGATTCTGTCACAAAGAGAAGCTTTTTGGATTACTATGTTTGATACAGTTCAACCTACAGGCCTAAAAGAGCTCTTTGATTGTACATTGTAAAACTCTATTGTAATTCTGTTAAAAAGCTTTATCAATTATATGAAATGATTTTTGTATATTGATTATAAAGGTCTTTTGTTTTCCCCCCAAAGGTCTTTTTACTTTCTTTGAGTTACCTTATTTACAAGATACCTGAAGCTAATTAATTGTTAACTGTTAGTTTATAAGGTTCTTATACCTTTTTTGTGTTTTCCTGTAGCAATACACCTGCAGCTATTTGTTATAAGGGCCTTTCACTTAAACTCATAATCATACACCTGAAAGCCATTCAAATAATTGGATTCATTGGCTCACCACTTTTACAAAAGGTATATGCCTGCGTTCCCACCTGCAGCGGCAGTGGCAGCAGTGGGAGGAAGACGTGGCAGCGTGGAGGAGCTAGTCAATGTGAAAAGAGCCGATGTGAACAGGGATCTGCCACGGCTTCTTTCGCGCATGTCAGGGCACAAAAGCTTGCCCTGACATGCTCAAGAGAAGCTGTGGCAGATCCCTGTTCGCACCGGCTCTTTTCCCATCGGCCATTTCCTCCGCGCTGCCGCATCTTCCCTTGCCCCTCCCGCTGCCGCCACTGCCACTGCAGGTGGGAACGGCAACGCAGTCTATATGCTCAGACCCTTTTGAGACTATAAAGCATTTTGCTTTCTTCTGAAAACATTTATTTAAACAAAATATCTGTATGAACCTCGGGGCATCTGGTATGTATAAGAATTACTTTGTCTTAACCATTTTTATTTGATTTTTTATGACAGTTTATTTAGCCTGTTTTGGGGGGCTTTTCTCCTAGCACCCTTTGTTTAAGAGGTCTCTTTTCAAGTTTTCTTAGAGAAACGTTTTCTGAGCTCTAAACCTTTGTGGTGAGTAAGATATATTTTCTGCAGATTTTTTGCCCATGGATTTTTTTTAAAAGCATGTTGCATATTAGTTCCTATAAGAGATTATATTTCTGTTTTATTGGTATTGTATTGCACTTTGTCTAGTCTTATATCCTCCTGAAGAAGCTGCTTTCAGCAAAAGATGTAGAGGTCTGAGAGAACAGGAGTTTTTCGGAAGACCTTTCTGAGGATTTCTTATATATGAAAAGAATTATCTATAAGTGGAGCCTTTTTAGTCACTGCTGATACACTTTTCTTGTTGATAAACCTATGGAACTTTTTGCGTGCATTCTTTGTGCAGTTCAAATAAATTTGTTCTATTTGTTTTTATAGGAGGTTTTGTCTTTGCAGGCTTTGTTTGTTATTGCCTATTGCAGGCAGCCATGACTCACTGTCATGGCAACCTCCCTGATGCCAGCAGGAGCTGGGCCGGGTACACACGTTCCTGCCCAGCTCCCCTACTTTGTCCTAGCTGGGCAGCAGCCAGACACAGACTGTGAACTCGACTCACCCGGGCCCACATTTCCTGCCCGGCTCCTGCCTGGCCAGGGTAGGAACCGGCCCCCCATCTGGCAGGCTGCAAACAGATGGCCCAGCCGGACCAAACCAGGCCTAACTGGGCCATCATCATGTATGTTTTTACCCTATGAAATAACGGTCATTTTAAGATGCACTCTATCATTGGTGCATAACATGTCATCTATTAAATATTTCACATAGCAAGTTGTATTTTTCCATGTTTCCCATGAAAAAGCATTTATTAAATCACACAGACTGTTCATTTCACTACTCTACTTGCAAATGTTATTGCTTTAAATATGGAAGTTCTTAAACAGTTTAACTAGAGAAAAATAAAAAAAGTAATCAAGCTGTCCTACCTTGCTCTGGAATGATTTTGTCTACATGGGTGCCAAATCCATTTCACTGCAGGTTGAGGAATCCCATAAACAGTGCAAGCCAGGATTTGTTTGCTGCCCAATTTGTAGAGATTAGGGTCAGGAAAGGAAGATACTGCTTTTTCATAAATCTGTGGTTTTACTGTAAAGAGTCAGAATGGAACAGAAATCAAAAGTTGCTGAAACAAGTTTATTTTGCACTGAATCACCATGAAAGTTTAAACAGTCTTGAAATTGGAATGTTAGATAGTTATCCTGGGAATTAGCATAACTCCTCGGATAAAAATTGCAGTGAAGTGATCGAGTATTAAACAAGGAAAATGTGACATTAGCAAGCCATATCCTCAGCTAGTGTAAATTGGCATACTTCCATTGCCTGAAACCTTGCCTCAGCCTCACTTAACTTTTTAATTATGGGGCTGCTAACATATCTTAAACTCACCATTTATTGTAAGAGTCACTGTTACATTTTTATACAAGTTCCATTGTCGTGTACTCAGCAATATAGTGTAACTTCCTGCATCTTCTTCAGCAACATCTTTGATGATTAACGAATAATCTTGAACCGCATATCGGGCACACTTTTCAGCAGCAAGTAATCCATCTTTCAACCTGTTAGAAGAGAAGCATAATTTATCATTGTTACAATGATGTTTTTCATAGTAACCATGTGCTGGAAAATGTCCACTCTCACATTAAACATTGTTAACACAATGAGCATTAACAGCATGCTAAAAGGTCTTTCCAATCCCTATCTACTAAGAGATGTGCATCTTCTCATAAACATTGGATCTTCAAGTATGTTGGGGGCGATCCAATGCTCCACGCACGCTGCACACATCCTGCCTGTGCACACCTGCGTGCAAACCACACACATCTCCATAGGGATTGCATTGTGCCGCGTGGATCCCATGTGGGACTTGCGCAGCTCTCACGCAGCCAAATGTGGGGGGGTTTTAAGCCTCCCTGAGCCTTTTTGAGGGAAGGGTGGGATAAAAATTTAAATAAATAAATGAATAAAATAAATTTTCTCCAGTTGCTTCCTTCCAATTTGTGTCAGAGACTATAGTCCAGTGAAGTTAGTGAAACTATTCTTTCACATGAGAAAAAAGGCTACATTGGGTGTTTTCAGATGTTACGGGGCCGCTTGGCCCCGTACCGAAAACAACCAATTCATCCCCCGCCGGGATGACCCTGTCACGCCGTATCAGATGTGCCGGGGGATCCCGGCGGGGAATCTGGGAGGGGGCGGGGCCACGCGGCGCAACGTGCAGTCGCACGGCCCTGCCCCCTCCACGCTCCCCGCCACCTGCCCTCTGGGGAGATGGGCGGGCGGCGGGGCGAATGCGGCTGCAGCATCTGGCTGAATTCGCCATGGCCCGGGATCCCGCCGGTGATCCCAGGCCGTGGCACCCGACCAGACGTGATTTTTTTTTGGTCCCCGCCGGGGATCACTTTCACCACGCTTCCCAGGAAATACCCCCGGGGAGCCCGGGAAGTGTGGTTGAAATTGACCCCATGTGCCGATTGAGCGTGGTGAACATCTGGCGGCCACCAAACAGACTTTCGAGGCACAGTGACCACAGGTGGGTATTCACCGTGGTTCACTGTGATCTCATAACATCTGAAATCACCCAATGTCTGGGGTATAGACCTTTATGGCACCATAATATTTTCTAGAGCAAAGAATTGCAACTTCACCAATACGATTGGTTATCAGGTGAGATATCATCCAGGTATTTAAATAATTTCTAGACAAAATATTTTTCAACATATTAAAATTTATTTATTATTAAAATGTATATGTCACCCCATCCTGCTACAAGCATCTTGGGGCGGCTAACAACATTTAAAAATGATAAAATACACTAAAATCAAAAAAATCTCCAAGTTAAAATAACCCAGTACCAAAAAAACCCTCCCTAACCCAATATACAATATAAAATAAAAAAAGTTTTCTATGGGTGATTTCAGACGTAACGGGGCCCGTTGGCCCCGTACCGAAATCACCCTATTTATTCCCCGCCGGGGTCACCCCGTCACGCCGCAACAGACGTGCTGGGGGGATCCCGGCGGGGAATCTGGGAGGGGGCAGGGCCGCGTGGCGCAACGTGTGGCCGCATGGCCCCACCCCCTCCACGCTCCCGCCGCCCACCCTCCGGGAAGATGGGCGGGTGGCGGGGCCAATGAGGCCACCGCGTCGGGCTGGATTCGCCACGGCCCAGGGTCCCGCCGGGGATCCCGGGCCGTGGCGCCCGACCAGACGAGACGCCGGGGTTCACCCCGGCATGGGATTGCATTTGACACGCGGCGGCCTCCAGTCCCGCCACTTCGGCTGCTCACGTGTTGAATGCAATCCCCAGCTGTGGTAACATCTGGGGGGAAACATCCGTTTCCCCGAACAGACGTTACGCTATCACAGCCACCACACGGAATTGAGCGTGGTTCACTGTGATATCGTCACGTCTGAAATCACCCCATGTGTGACTTCAATGGCTGATTTGATTTAATAAGGCAGATGTACTATCAGTGTGGTAGCAGAATTAGGGTTTTCCAGTGTGCCAACTAAAACTGCAGTCTTCGAACTACTTACCCGGGAGTAGTCCCACTGAAGTCTGTGGATCTGCTCTGCAGAAAGTGGTTCGGGGATTGCAGCTACAAGGGTCAGTCCAAGGTCATATGCATGTAAGATGAGCATGCAATGTGTGTGCAATCATAATGCATCAGATTGTAAGCCCTAGGGCAGGGACTGTGTCTATCCCATTACTTTGTAAAGCACCGGGTACATTGCTTGTGCTATATAAATGGTTGCTAATAATAATAATAATAATAATAATAATAATAATAATAATGTGCATAGTGTGCAATGCCAATGAATGTTCACCATGGACATACCATGTGCATATCATACACCCAATGTGCACATACAGTGTTGTGTGTGTGGTGCTGGGATCAGGGCCTCTGTCTACACTTTGCTAATTATGCTGATTTGATTACCACCCCACTCCACTTACTTGTTTTAATAACCATTTAGGACAAGGTCCTTCAGTTCTTACACAGACAATGGAAGTTTTCTCTGTTTAAGGATTGTTGGCTTAGATTGTTTGACTCCCCTGGCATTT
Organism: Sphenodon punctatus; assembly: GCA_003113815.1. Taxonomy (NCBI): domain Eukaryota; kingdom Metazoa; phylum Chordata; class Lepidosauria; order Sphenodontia; family Sphenodontidae; genus Sphenodon; species Sphenodon punctatus. The sequence goes on along the minus strand of QEPC01008677.1, from coordinate 2,644,312 downwards.
CAGCAGTTCTATTTTTATCTGAACAGTTTATAAATCAAATCACCCAACACAAAAAACAAACAAAAAAAGGAAATATGCAAACGATTTATTAATGTCTAGTGTCAGTTTCACTTTCCCCCTTAGTTTTCCAGTTGGAGCTATAAATGCAGTTGACAAGGTGAGAACAAAAAACAATGTTTGGACCAAAAATAAATTCTGGCTAGCAGTCCTGTGAACTTACATTGTACATGTATGTATGGATTGTTTTCCTAATCAGTATTCTTCTCACACACCCTTTATTGAAATAAAATTAATTGAGCCAAAGCTCCTGCCATTTAAAATGATTTTAAAAAAACAAAAAACAAATATGAGGTCATGAATAGATAACATTGTTTCATACAAAGGTGCTTGGGTTAATATAAAAAACTGCTTGAGAAATTTCTTAATATAGTGCATTTGAGTCAAACAAATCTCAGTTGGTTAAAGTAAGTGAAGAATTTGGAGGTCACCAAATAGTAAAGGCAAAATATCTTAATATTATACTAGGTGTCAGCCCCCACTGATAAAAGCCAGAACAGAAGACAGGAAGTGGAAGTCAGAAACTGTCTGGAGCTTGAAGAGGCAACATCTATGCTGGAGAGCTGAGGCCTATGGCCTGACTCTGAGCCTGAAGACTAAGGGTGTTTTCAGACGTGACGAGATCACAGTGAACCACACTGAATACCTACATGTGGTCACTGGGTATTTTCAGACGTTACGAGATCACGGTGAACCACGGTGAATACCCACCTGTGGTCACCGTGTCGCGAACGTCTGTTTGGCGGCCGCCAGATGTTCGCCACACTGAATACCCACATGGGGTCAGTTTGAACCACGCTTCCCGGGCTAGCCGGGGGAATGTCCTGGGAAGCGTGGTCAAACGGACCCCGGGCAGGGACCAACGAAAAGCAACGTCTGGCCGCACGCCACGGCCCGGGATCCCCGGCGGGATCCCGGGCCATGGTGCTTCCGGCCC